>VUQK01023747.1:0-11037 GCA_015106715.1 Bujurquina vittata | reverse complement strand
TGTTACAAACAATCTCACCACAGCAGAGGGGAGTCAAATGTTTCAATTGAAGTTAATTGGAGATTTCTGATTGGCTGTTTATCCCTCAGAGAAAACCCCATCCACCAGCCACCAGGGTGGACAGAATAACAGAAACAGCAACTGAGAACATTTAATATCCAATCAAAGTGTCAATAAACAGCCAATCAGGGGGCAGAAGCTTGCAGATATCAGCTTCAGAAGAATTCCGCCCAGAATACTCTTTTCTTTTTCACAAAGTAATGGATTACCTCTGTACGTCTGTAGAAGGTACTTTATTACACTTCTCATTACATCTGTACCCATTTACCAGGGTAACAGTGGACCCTTCTCGCAGCTGTAGCATCTAATAAAAGGACCGATTGCTGATCACTAAACTCATTTTCCTTCACAGAGAGTCGAACACTGACGTTAAGTTAGAGCTGTTGGAGCCTCTGAAACATCTGAAGGTCTCCTGCAGCACCATGCAGACATTTGATGGTCATGTGCCGGCTACAGAAACCACAGTCTGAGGCAGTTTAAACCCAGCAGCTTCAGCCAGTGAAAAAGGAGCACCAGCTGCCTGCTGACACACTCAGATACATCGTTTTCAACACTGTCACACCAGTGACAGTCAGGTTAATTAAAGAATTTCCTTCATTAAGAACATCCTGGAGCTACATGCAGTAAATGCTCAGCACTGTTTTGTCTGACGAGTCGTCTTTTATGAAAATTAGTGAAAAACTCAGCAGTCCAACAGTGATGGCTTTTCGTCAGCTCCAGTTCTCTCAGCGCCCTGGTGGGGGAGCTGTGGCTCCACAAATAAGCTACAACTTCATCAGCCTTACTGCAGTAATGGTACAGTAACACTGCAGTAGTACTGCATGAATCTAATGAAACTGATAAGCTGGAAAATCCAACAATTCATCAGAAAAATTAAAAATTTGATTGTAGACTTCAGTCAATCACTGCTATCAGAAAAATCTGCAACCAATGAACTTTCCTTCACACATGAATCCGAGCTCGTCATCTGTGGAAACACGAGGAAGAACAACAACTCAGTCTGGACGACTGAAACGAGTTTACTTACAAAGAAGAAGACGGAAGAGGAGGAGGGTGAGAGGAGACTGTCAACTGTGACAAGATGGAGGTTAGACTCAACAATCACAGATTTAAAGGAGAAAGATGAAGAGCAGGAGGAGGAGGAGGTTTGTGACATGAAGAGCAAGAAATCAAACAGACTCGGTGACACAGAAACACGGCCGAGTCCCTCAGGAAACGTCTCTGTCTCTCTCAGGTCATGTGATGTCGGCCTCGGACGTCCCAGCGAGGGATTCACTATGCAAATGACACACACACACACACACACACACTCTCTGGCTGCATCTCCGGCAGCCGTTTCACCTGGAAAACACTTCAGAGGACTCCTGGAAATCCTGGAGAGTCCTGGAAGAGCAGAGAGCCGAGAGACCGAGACGAGCTCGAGTCCAGAGGAGCAGAACAAAGGAGGAAGAGGAGGAGGAGGAAGAGCTGCACAAGGCTGGAACTGATCCAGTCTGTTTATCACAGAGCACAAAGAGGAGCCCAGGGACACACGCACACACACACTCACTCATACACTCTCTCACAGACACACACACACTGAAACACACACACACACACACACTGACTCTACAACATAAATAGGAAGAGGACGAAGAAGCATTCAGGTTTTCCTGCTGTTGTGCGGACCTGCAGATGCAGACTGTAAGTCCTCACAACGCGAATCATCACTTTCCTAGTTTTCGGAACCAGGCAGTGAGTGCAGGGTCAGAGGTCACTGAAACACTTTAAACTGTGAATTAAAGATGGCCGTAGCACCATGAAGTCCCTCATCAGAGTCTGGACTGTTGATTTGAAGCCTCAGCATTGTGGAAGCAAAACCTGAGGACCTGAATGACATTAGCAGGAAGGACACGGGTGAACAAAATGCGTTTGCTGTTGTTTGTGTGGGAGAAACAGACGAGGCCAAGAACACAACATACACATGAATAAAGGCTCTTTTGCTGACCCTCTTTCTGCTTAACACGCTTCCAAAGTCAATCAATTTCCAATAAACCCAGAGCTGGTTTGTTTCCTGTGCTCAGTTTTAGGTCTCCGACCTCTTTGCATTTACAAAACAACTTCTTCCAAATTTTGTGTCATACAGGCACACCTGCTCTGTTGCCTCTGCATCAGAAGATGTGACATCACTTTTGTTCTACGGTGCTATTTTCCAGGGTGTGTACAGCAGGTATAATAGCCCCATTAGCTTAATGGAAACCACCACGTTCCACCATGGTCATTTCTCTAACCACAAGTACACAAGTACAAACTTGTGTACTTGACAAGTTCAAACCATCCATCTGTCAGTCAGAGAGGTCACACCCATAATAAGGCCCAATTTGAAGGCTTTTGGATCTTGCTGAGGGTGAAAGTTTGCCTCCTGCAGAGTCTGCAGCTGCCTGTGCTGCGTTCAGGTGCAGAGAGGCAATGGCGTGAATCTCCTGTTGTAAACAAACTCTGGAGGTCAGAGGTCAGCCATTAATGAGAACATATTTTATGAACTCTGTGTTCACTGCAGTGGCTAAATGAGTTGTATCGAGCCGCTGCTGATGATCTGTACCTGCTGAGATGCTGCTCCCTGAGAGGTCAGAGGTCACCCGTCATAAACAGCCTCACACTCATAAATTAAGTGCTTCCTGCTGGCTGATGAGCCCACGCCGACTCTCTAATCAGACAGTACCTCCCTCCTCTTCCTCGCCGTGCAGCTGCAGATCAATAAAAGCTGCTGAACAGAAGAGGAGGGCTGGTGCGCACTCAGTATGGGTCACAGTCAGACTTTGAGGCCACACAACAACAACTTAATGAGAGATGAGTAAGACGAAGGGGAGGAGGAGCAGTGGGAGGAAGTGTTGATTAAGGAAGGAGGAGAAGGAGGAAGGCTGCTGAACAGGACAGCACCTGAGCAGGTGATACTCTCAGATTGATGGATGGATCAGAGATGTGTGTTTGCAGTGCTGCAGAGACACCTGGTGGTCACTTGCAGTTCAGTCAGTGAATCAATCACACATCAGTCATCAATCTGATCGATCTGATTATTTCTCAGGGATCATGTGATGGTGTGCAAACAAACAGCAGGGCTGGTGGTTTGATCTCCAGACCTTCCTGTCCTCAGGGAAGACTCTGAGCCCTGAGCTTTTCCACACACCCACATTGAGTGAGAAACACACTGAGAAGATATATCAGAGCTACATGTATTACAGATGACTTACCTGGTGGAAAAAGATCCCAGACTGCGTCTGAACAAAAACAAGCAAACCCAGAGGTCTAAGAATCACAAAATTTCTGCTGGTGGAGGAAATGACCAAATGTTTTCAGAGTCAGGTAAGAAGCTGTTTTCCATAAATGTTTCTCTGATCTGGTGAAAAGTCAAAGGCTGATGGAAAAGCTTAGATTTACCTTCCAGAAAACCTGTAATGAGTTCAGAACAAACACTGAAATGATGCATAAATATCTGAGCTGGTCAACTGTAAAACACAGAAGACTCTTTACTGGTGTTTATCTTCTCTTCCAGCTGCTCCTTTAGGGGTCTCTACAGTGGATCATCTGCCTCCATCTCACCCTATCCCAGCATCCTCCTCTGTCACACCAACACTCTGCATGGCTTCCTTCCTGAATCCCCTCTGAGGTTTTCCTTTTTATTCCTGCCTGAAAGCTTCAGTATATCCACTCTCCCTCCTCTGCACATGTCCAAACCATCTCAGCCTCTCTGACTCCTCCTCCTCTCTTCAGAGCATACCTCCACCTCTCCAGGCTCTCCCCCACCTGCTCTCACAACAGGTCACAGTTGTCTGCAAACATCATATTCCACAGAGACTCCTGCCTGACCTCATCTGTCAGCTTGTCCATCACCACTGCAAACAAGAAGAAGCTCAGCGCTGAGCCCTGATGTAATCCCACCCTCACCTTCAACCCATCTGTGACTCCCCCTGCACACCTCACTACTGTCTCTCTAAATGTCCTGCACCACCCTCACAGTACCACAGATCCTCTCTCAGCACCTATCATCTGCTTTCTCGGGATCAAGACACAGTGAAACTCCTTCTGATCTTCTCTGTACATCTCCATCAACACAAAGCAAACATCACATCTGTAGTGCTCTTTATCTGCATGAAGCCATCCTGCTGCCCACTGATCATCACCCTACCTTCAACAACTCTTTCCCAGATCTTCATGGTGTGGCTCATCAGCTTTATCCCGCTGTAGTTCCTGCAGCTCTGGACAGTCTTGTTCTCGAAAATCAGTCCCAGTATACTTCTTCTCCATTCCTCAGGCATCCTCTCACTCGCCAAGACTGTGTTAAAGAGTCTGGTTAAAGGTCCGCTGCTTTCTGCTATTATTGCTGCAAAAACTCATTATTTTGGAGAAAAACCTGTTGTTGCAATCAGCTGTTTTATTTGTTTTCATGTGTGTTTTGTTGGGGATCCTAAACGAAACTAAATTAAACTAAACTAAACTAAACTAAACTAAACTAAACTAAAACTATGTTTCAGTTTTTTTAATTTGAACTTTTCTTTTTTTCCCCAAGTTGTGTTAAATGTTCACTTTAAAGTTTTTATTCCTATATTTTATGAACTCTGATGAAGCTTTTGAAGCTACGGTGCTGGTGGGTGTTACTCCTTCTGCTGCTGCATAAGAACGGCTGTCCCGTCACAGTTTATCGGGCTTTAATTAAACGAAGCTGCAGCTGCTTTCAGGAGATTTCCACACACAACACACACACCAACCAGAGAGCAGGAAGTAGCTGAGCCACCGACAGGAAACAGGCCGGTTCAGGTGTGGGCAAGTGAATGTGCACTAGAGTCCAGATTTGGTTCCTGGTCTCTACAGAGCACGTCCAGGTGGTGGTTTCCTACCTGTTTAATCTCACCTGGTTTGCCTCGACCCTCTTTGAGCTCTGATGATGAAGATATCATGAAGCAGTGATGCTAACATTAGGTGCTAACAAGTCTGTTAGTACTTCCTCTCCCCCTCCGTCCCTGCACCTCCCCCTCAGGTGGTGGACATTAAACCGTTAGAGGAGAGAGATTAAAGAGCGAGAGATGAGGAAGAGGGTTTAATCAGATGCTCATTAGACGTCTTTAACAAGCTCAGCTCAGCTGCTTCCTGTTCCTCCCACACATGAACAGCTTGTTCAAGAGTCACATGACCCCCGAAGACACCAAATACTGTCCCTGCCACACTGGAACCAGAACGAGGAAGAGGGCATTTGATTGAAGATGCTTACAGTAATGAGGAGCTGATTAATAATTAGACAGTTATTGATCCCTCATCATAACCCTCATTTTGGGTGGTTTCTGATCACATGACTCTCTGTAGTGGTTATAATCATAGTGAAGACATCATTAACCTCCTCCTGGTTTCATCTTTTATTCAGGTGATGCTCTTTGATCACACTGCAGTGATCTGCAGATAAAACATCCTCCTGTTCTGATTTTATAGATCAGATACTTTCACTTTTATTTATAATTTATAATATTTCTTCTTATTTTACTCTGTAGAGTCTTCTCATTGTTTTATATGATTCATTTCCTTTTAAGGACATTGTTTGAGGTTCTTTCTACATTATTGTATATTTAATAGAAACACTTCTATGATGAGGTGAAGGTGAGTTCTGATGAATGCAACAACACTGGACCTCCTAAAGGTCCAAATTTACCGCACATCCGACCAGGACAGATTAATTCAGCTTTCCCCAATAACACCCATCATTTACATCAGGGGTGGGAAATACATTTTCCCAAGTGCCCACAAGAGGAACTTGGCTCTTGTGCCGCACTACGAAGCTGAACTCAGTTTTGTTCAATTTGATCTCTTTATAAACTGCTGCTTGTAGTTTAATCACTTCATGTTTTTGCTTGTTCAGTGACATGAATCTAGTCTGTTTGGGTTTGAACAGGTGCATTAAAAACAGGTTCGACATCTGAGGTGGAAATGTGAAGAATAGCAAATGTAAGATGTGCCTTATTCTGCATGTGAGAGCTCTGGAATGTGCTCACCTTTCTTCTCACAAAACCTTCAAATTTCTGCTCTGAGGTCCTTTTCAGCACTTTGTCCAGGCTGAGCCACCTGACAGCTGTGTGGTAGCCTAAGTCACCATGTTCAGTCTCATGCTCCTCCAAAAGAACAACCATGTGTGATTCAGAGCTCTCACCCTGATGGAGTTAACTGTTTGAGTCCAACATTAACACCGTCATTTTTAGCACCAACTTACACAACACCTCCTAGTTTATAATACAATGCAATAAAATCAGTTTCAGTCCTGGCTTCATTTCACTTACTTTATCTTGTATCTGCTTCAACAGCCATTTTTCCCTATCAGATTTGGACAGCCACTAATTGGAACAGCTACCAGTTTGTCCCATTTCAGCCGCAGCCTTTCCATGCATGCACTTACCTCCATGAACAAAACTCCCTGTCAGAGTCCAGCGTGCATTGCTGCCAGCTCCTCTCAAACTCTTTGACTATCCTGTGTACAAAGATAAGTAGCTGGGCTGTGTCACAAACATCACAGCTCACCCAGAGCCAAGGAGAAAAAGTCTAAATAATCCACTTTGTTTTTAACTAAAGCTCCTGACTTCCCTTACAGTCCGCAATCTGTCTTGTTATGGTTCTCCTGGAGAGGGGCACATTCTCAAAAGCTTCTTTCTTTCAGGGTCTATTAGTGCAGCAGAGTCCACCAAACACTCCCCATCAGAGAGCGGCTTCCTGTTTTTGTGATTTTGTGGGAAATCACAAAGCTGGTCTTGATTGCGCCGTCCCTGGGTGTGTAAAGCCTGGTAAAAAGTCATTGCTACTGTGGCAGCTTTGCTAGCAAAGGTTTAGAAGTCTGTTCCTGCTCAGCATCAGTCAGGTTCTTGTGTTTCTGCATGTTTCTGTAATCCTTAAACACAGCAGTCTCACAAAGACTTCAGTCAGTCAATGCCTCATTAGAAACCCAATGTTCTGTATCAGTCTTTTTTTTTCATTATATGTGAGGTGACATCTTTCAGGGCTAGCAAACTCAAATCTCTGATAAACATCTGTTCCAACACGTTTACAGTGGAGCTGCGTTAACTTACATAAAAAAAAATAGTCACCTTCAAAATAAAGGCATCGAAATTGTATTGTGATTTTCACAAAATCACATTAACAAATGGTAAACGGACTGGTTCTTATATAGCGACCAAACGAAGCCTGAAGGTAAACGAAGTTGCTCATCGGCGAGCCCTGATGTTACACAGGCTCTATGAAAGCCACATTTTAAACATCATTCAATCTCCAGAGAAAACAAGCTCAGCATCTATAATGCCTCAGCTCTCTGTTCTGCTGTATGGCTCAAAGATATGGCTTCTCAACAAATCCCTTGGAGCCTGACTGGGTGGATTTGATTCTGAAGCAACAATCGAGGGCATACGATGGTACCACCTGGTGTCAAATAAGGAGCTCAGACTGTCTACCTCCTGACCATCCTTCCCTGGTAATCCTACAATTTGACCCCAGTGCTGCAGAATGGGAGCAACAAGCCATTAAATGAGTCATTAGAGATAAGTTGAGGTGTTTGGATGTCACTAATGGCTTTAAAAACCTTGGCATGGATCTTGCAGATATTCAGCTCCTCGCACAGGACCATCTCCAGTGGACACACTTCATATGACTCTGACAGCTCATCTGTCTCAGGTGTGGAAAGGTAGACCGATATACTCTTGGGTCTTGACCAATCCTTTTTGTGTATTGGGATTAATTAACATTTATGAATATTTAATGGAGTGAACACTATAATTGTTCTCACCTTGGAGATGTGCATGGATCATATGAAGCTGCAGATGTTTAATGAACTCAGAGATTAACAGATGGCTCTGTGTACATGCCTGTATTTAGTGTTTCTGATATTTTTGGACAAATGTTGCTTCAGAAATGTGGAACATGGCACAGCCAAATGACATCATTGATTTAACATGGCAAAGCAGCAGGATGCATCCTCGGTGAGTTCCCATTTCAACTTGATTATAAAATGTGGACTTCAAACTACCAGCTTTAAACTGCATTGATAGACCAAGTAAAACCGGAGTCATGATCAACAGTTTACATCATGCTTTTTCCTGTATATATGTGTGTGGTCGTGGAAAGCAGATGCTCCCAAAAAGCCACCAAAGGCAGACTGTTCTGTTAGTTGTATAAAGTGCATGTGCATGTGAGGTTGTGCTGAAAATACCTAACCAAACAAGCCAAGATAAACAGTTTTTAAGGTGAAATATGAAAGTAAAACCAAAAGTAGTCAAATACAGCCAATTATACCCCATACGCCACATCCGGCAAAATTTAAAAAGTCATATCTCCCTCTAAACCTGCTGGATTCATCTAATACTCAGTACAAGGTGGCTGTAGCTCAGGAGGTAGAGCAGGTCACCCACTGATCGGAAGGTCGGTGGTTCGCTACTCCAGGCTACATGCCAATGTATCCTTGGGCAAGATACTTAACCCCAAGTTGCTCTCCAACGCTAGCGTTGGAGTATGAATGTGTGTGAATGTTAGCTAATTAAAAAAAAAGCGCTTACTTACACATGGAAGTGCTTGTATGAATGGGTGTGAATGGGGTGAATTAAACATGCTGTATAAGCGCTTTGAGTGCTCAGTAAGAGTAGAAAAGCGCTATATAAGAGCTAGTCCATTTACCATTTACAAAGTTGTGGAGGACCAAAAACTAGTATCAAACCGAACGCCATCTGGATCTGATCCAGATTCTGGATTTGTAGGCTACTTGAATTTAACATGGGAAACTCCATTTAATGCATATTTTTAGCCACAGCTTAGCTGAAGAAAGACACCTCATCCTCATGTGTTACAGTACGAAGCATCTCATGGACATGTAACATTTAATAAGGATGTACACGATTATATGACACAACTTTTGACTCTATCAATACGATCACTCAGCTCCTCTATCATCACACAAATAATGTATTTTAAGTTATTTTACTTCAACTTTTTAAACCTTGCCTGTGATGGGCGTGGACAAAAGGACCTGTGTGTTATCTGAGTGATTCAAGTTTTTGAGACGGACGGCGTTCAAATCAGCTAAAACATCTGCCGGGGGCTTCTTGTTTCACTCTGTGTTGGTGGAAAAGAGGAAAGTGTATCATAGACAGCGCTGACTGACAGCTGCCCCCCCCCTCACCTGCTCAGATTGGTCGTCATGGTTTCAGCAGGTGAGCGAGAGAAAGAGCAGTAACTGCGTTTTATTGGCTGAGCTCGTCCGTCTGTCTTAACGAGTGCTCATCATTAGCTCGTTAGGGTGGGAGGGGTCATTAACGAGACAAACTGACCAGCCTCCAGACACACCCCACATGCACACACTGCACACACACACACACACACACACAGCAGCTGCATGATGACCACCGCACATTAAAACTTTAATTTTTTCCTTTTATGTGTCTCGTTAAGTTTTTTTTTTAGAGCAGTGCTAATGACACAAGCATACGCACATGTGCGCGCGCACACACACACACACACATACGTGTAATGGGGTTTTTATCTGTGCCGTTAGGTTTTTACTGAGTATCTGCTGTCGACCTTTAGGACAAACGTTTAAAGTCTGAGGAGTTCAGATCTGACTCACGTCAGACTCAGTGAGAGGAGAGAAAACAGGTGAAGAAGCACTAAATATATATAAATAACTGAAAGTTTGAAGGAGGGGACTCAGTTTATGCCTCCATTGGACAACAAGCTGCAGCATGAGATGCCTCACTCACTGACCGATGTCCATCAGGAGGCCTCCTGTGATGTTTTCAAAATAGAGTTCTTTTGAGTTTTGATTCCTGAAGGATCTTAGAGTGTTGATTGTCCTACTGTGTGAATACACAGCCCCAGCACTGTTGAAGTGCACTGGACCCACTGCCATTTTCTCCTAAATGGTTAGTATCACCACTCCCCCTCAGCACTCGTACAGGGGTAAAAGAAGCTGAAACAGGAAGCAAAGTGACTATAGAGTTTCTGTCCAAGTTTTCTCTGGAAGGTCTCATATTTTCCAGCTGCTACAGCGTCTCTGCCTGTAATCTGGGAATATTTGAGCCCCTGTACTGAAACATGACTGAAACGCTGGTGAAGACCGACCCACTCATAACTGCGTGCTTTCAACCTGGCCGCACTGCAGGGTTCGTTCTGCTATTTTCAAGTAATTCCTCACTGCTTATATTTGATCTGCTTATTCTTCCACTGTCCATTGTCTTAACTGCTTATTGAATTCAGGGTCACCTGAGCCAATCCCAGCTCTGGTGTGAAAGGTGGCGTACACCTGGACAGGTCATTAGTCCATCACACAGAGACAGAAAACCATTCGCACCTGCAGCAAATTTAGACTCATCCTCATGTTCACTTTTTAACAATTAGTCATTCATTTAACTTATTTGGAGTTATTCTGACTCTCCACTTCCTGCTGCTTATCCATTTTTTACACTAATATTTACTATTTCTGTTCAAACCTCTTCAGATCCCCTTACTTTTAAAATTAAACTGTAATTTCTATTATTTTCAGATTACTTGAGCTAATCTATCACTATACCTCAGGTCACTGCAGACCTACGCCCCGTTCTACGCCACGGGTGCACAACCTGCACCCGTGTTAAACACGGGTGCAGGTTGTTATCCTGTGGGTGGTTATTGGGGATCAGTTTGAAGACTGTGAGGTTCACGGAATGACGGGAAGATTTAAATGAATCTGAAGCAGAAACGAGTCTCTGAACATCAGTTCATTAAGCAGCAGATCACTGATGGACCTGCAGTTAGGGTCAGGTCTCTCTCTCTCTCTCTGTCTCACACACACACACACACACACACACACACACACACACACACACACACATGATCGGAGTCAACATTAGAGGGAATATGTGATTTTTCCCAGAATGCTTCAGGGCTTTCGCGTCCTCTAAACTCTGAGCTCTCTGATAGATCTGAACTGATCCAATCATCACACAC
>VUQK01023745.1:5501-25438 GCA_015106715.1 Bujurquina vittata | reverse complement strand
TCTGAAAGTAAAAAGAAGACATCAACCTTAAAGATTAAGAACAGAACAATAAAAGAAGAAGAGAATGATGAGGGAAACGATCTGGAGAGAACCGTAGGTGGATATGATCATCAAATCAGGCGGATATTAATGAAAGCAGAAAAGAAAGGTGGAAAAATGAAGAACAAAGAAGACTCAGAAGACGACAGCTCTCAGGAGAGTGAGGATGGAGATAGCGATGAAGAATGGGAAAGTAAAGGTTCTTCATCAAGAAGATTTCTTCCATCTGTGTCCAGTACAAGAATAGAGGACAGACAAAGAACTTTAAGAGACGTTGAGAGAAGTATTGATGAGTGCTTATCTTTCTTGGATAAAGCTACTATTTCAACAAGCCAAACTGCTTTGACAAACCAGCTAAAGGAGTTGAGGGCGCAGAAAAAAGAGCTTCAGAAGGAAGAATCTCAGAAATCCGTTGTTGTGCTACGTTTGAGGAAGAGAAAAACGCCTGAAAAGATGTGTCCAGTAATTATAAAGGGCCAGAGAATGGAATACAAGTCCTGGCAGAACACGGACATGTCAAACATACTTGAGAAGCTTCCTACTCTTCAAGATGGTGCTCATCCATGGATCTCAAAGCTGGAAGAGATAATGGTGGGAACACAACCAGCTATGGGAGACATTAAGAGACTTTTGGCAAGTCTCCTTGGGATACCAAAAGAAACAGCGTGATCAGAAAGAACAAGATCAAGAGACACTCAGAAAGCTCAACCAGATGCAATTGGGAGAGAGTAAGAGGAAGGAAAAGAAGCAAGTTGTTATCATACATAGTCAGTCTCCATTGAATCAACCAGCAGCTGGTTACTCTTACTAAACCAATTGAGTTCTGCTATAAGAACCACGGCAAGAATAAAGAGACCGAAATCGAAAGAGAGCTAAACCGAAGCGTTATGACAACTAGGGTAAACACAACCCTAAAGAAATCCAGCCTTTTGACACTGAATATTATTAAAGATATGAATGCGTCGCATTTAACAGTAGTGACACCTGGAATGATCTCAACAACGCCAAATCCCCTGAAGACTGTGATTAAAGCCCAGTTAGGAAGACCAGTTAGTCTTCCATGCAAATGTACCAGCTATAACGCAAACAGTTATCTTACATTAAGATGGGAAAATAGTCGCGGCCGAGATTTAGTAGCAATATCGGAAGCTGAAACTGTGCCTTATTTTCAGAGGAAGTATTTGTTACATAATAATGGTAGGAGGGTAAAGCTTAAAGATGATTGTTCACTTGTTGTGGGCAGTGTCATATGGGAAGCTCAAGGAGAATTTATATGTGACACTAAAATCTGTTTAATTGAGAAGCTTCCAAAAATCAACCTGCACCTGTTCGGGGGTGCTGTGAATTCCTGCAGAGCTCTACAGATATTCTGGAACCCTCCCTACATGTGACTCTGTAACGACCAAGTTCTTTCCAGCATCTCTCTCCTGCTGAGCAGTTGCATTGTGTCGCTTCATTTCTTTTAATCAGCCTTATTAACCATATTTTTATTAACCTTGTTAACATAAAAAGCAGTCTCACAGTGCTGGGACTGACTAATGCGTAAGCCCAAAAGAAACTATGGTCATTTGTTTCACAGATAACATTTAAGACAACACTGATACACTATGTATTGATAGTGACAATGTTGTAAATTTTAACAGGTCTTCGTGTTTAACTTTCACACACGTTTCAGCCAGATTAGATCAAGGTCTTTCTTTTAGGGGACCAGTTTATGGCCCTGTTTACAGCATGAAATGATCGGGACAAAAAGGATCAGTCACTCATGTTCCATGCCAGTATTTAATATTGCAGCACATATTAGTTAGTATAAATGCATCCATATGTCAGGCCATGATAAGGAACCTTGGGCATACATGCATGTGCTGATTTTATAAAGCGTGATGAATGCACTAATGAACCAAAAGCTGTCCTGCTTCCCATGCTGTCATTCAGAGATGCAGAAACTTTGTGAGAAAATAAGACCAGTTTTAAATGCAGTATTTTATTGTCATGTTTATGTATATTGAAGCTTTTGGCCTTTGACATATTCAGAAATGCAAATATTTGATCCACTTTCATACTGGGCTATTTTTTTAATGAGCAGAAATAGCAAGAAATTTAATATCCTTTAATGAAAAAAGTAAGGATATGCTTCGGCTTTCAAACAGATGGCCTCACACTTGATATGATGCAGAATTTGTAGCTGAATCAGTGACTGCAAGCTGCCCAGTCCCCGAGGGGAGTGAAGCAACCACAAACCATAGCTTTTCCACCACCATGAATCACAGTTGGTACGAGGCTCTACTTAGGCTGAATTTGGAGAGGTAGGAGGTCCCAAAGTAACTGGCAGATGATTGAAATCTTTCCCACTTTTTTTCTTTAAAAGTGAAGGACTTCTTTCAGCGTATTTGGACATCTTGCCAGACTCACGGGTAGCTGCAGCCATTTTTAAGGCCTTAGAGAACTCTATATTTTTGGCAGTATAACGCCACATGCTTCAGTAGGAATGAGAACACCACATCTTAGATGTCAGAGATTTGAATAAGACAGCTCCCACCTGTCACTTTCTAAGGATGGTCTTATCACTGGCATATAATCTGGAACCCCTTCATTTTGTTCTGTGCATTTTATGCTGTGGGAAACATATGAGTATATTTACTTTTTCTGTGTGGGTATATTTACCACGTGTGAGCAACCAAACAATACAGCAAATGAAACTACAGAAATCATATAAACAGCAAAATGACGCCAAGAACGTGAGGGCAGGAAAAGTTAACAGCCAGCAATACAAATTCTAAATATAACAATCCTACTTTATTGAATTTTTTTAAAAAAACGTATTATCATGTGAATCATAAAGCACTTATAGATAAACATGAGCTGTGGTGACAAAGAAGCTCAGTGATCAATGGAAAATCTGTCATGACCTTTATTTATATTCAGTTTTCTCCCCTTTTGTCTGCTTTACATGTCAGTCATAGCCTGTTTGTGTATAGAACCCGATTGTTGCCTGCTCCCTTTGTCTTATTTGCGCCGCCTTGTAAGTCTACTAACCTCCAGTAAACCACATGTGAATCAAATGTGCCTTTTTTTGGTGCTGTGCTTTTGAATTCCTGTCTGAACTGTGACACAATCTCCCCTGCAGTATCACAGCCTCTTACATGAATCAAGTTGAAGTGATCCTTGACACCGTCACAGCAGCACAGTTCTACAAATCCCCCGAGGCTTTAAATAACCCCAGCAATGAGCAAATGCCACAATGCCTCAGGTAGCCTGCGATGACAAACAACCCTCATCAGTTGCACAGATCACATCTGACACAGAGCTCACCCTGGTGCTCTTCGCTTAAAATGTGACTTAAGGGAGGAGAACATGGTGGGCAGTAGATATAAAATATACACATTATTCGGCACTCATAAGTACAATGGTCAACATTTCAAGTCACAAGCAAGTCATCCTTTGCATGCAGTCCTCTCAAGTCTATTGAGTTTGTTAATGTCTTCCAGCTAATTGTTTTAGTTTTACTGTTTCACCTCATTATCATCAAGCTTGGTTTTGGTCTGCTTGAGGACAGGAAAAATAATTTTTAAAAACAAAAAAAAAAAAAGATTTCAACCAGATGTGAAGCTGTCTGATACTAACACAGAGCTAGAAGTTGGAACAAATGCTTGTTGCTGGATGCAATTCACACAAAGACACCTCACCATCAGTGCTCGCGTTAGTTCATATCTGTTACATAACCACACATAAACCACACATTTGTCACAAAAATTGTGACATATTGTTACTATCCTTCAGTGGCCTACAATCTATAAAGCTTCTTTCCTATAGTTAAAAAGAAGGAAATAGAAATGCGAAACTGTCGTGCAGTGAGTTGTATGATTTTTTTTAATAAAATTTTCATATCAGTAGAGCATAACCCTGCAGTCATGTGAACAAAGTTTTCTCAGGACTCCATGCAGTCCATGATTCAGTAGCTTGTGCAATAATTTGAAGTAACTGTTTTCTGAATTGACTTCTTTACACTCTTACACTCTTATACTTTGGTGTACAGAGGAGTTCATGGTCAACTCAGTGACTGCAGGGTGTCCAGGTCCTATGGCTGCAAAACAAGTCCAAATCATCACTCCTCCAACAGTTGGTATGAGGTGTTTGTGCTGATTTGCTCAGTTTGGTTTTTCCAAACATGCTGTGCCTTCTGGCCAAATATCACTTTGGTCTTGTGTCCAAAGGACATTGTTCCAGAAGTCTTCTGGTTTGTTCAGAAGCAACTTTGCAAATATAAGCTGTGGTGTCATGTTCATGTCAGAGAGAAGAGGCTTTCTCAATCTAAACAAACCACAAACTAATTGTTTATTCTTTTTCTAATTGTACTGCATGAACTTTAATATTTAACATGCTCACTGAAGCCTGTAGAGTCTGAGATGTAGCTCTTGGGGTTTTTGTTTTTTTGCAGTTTCTCTGAGTATTGCACAGTCTGACCTTGGGGGTGGATTTTGTGAAATTTGTTTTCATGGGACTGCACAGAGTCCTGTGCAAACTTTCTTTTTCACATTACTGTATGTCATGAATGTATGACCTGTCACCAGTAGCAGGTTAGCATGAGTTAAAGAAGGCTCTTGGATCTCTAAGAATGGCCAAACATCCCTGCTGAATGACTGTACATAAACAATGCACTGCATATAAGAGACATTGTCAATGTGATGGCACCCATTTGTGAGCAAAGTCAATTGTGAAGCCTCAAGCTAAGAGCTAAACACAATGTAGCATAACAGACATAAATATTTGAATTAGTCTTCTAATCTTGCTTATTTCTCAAAAATATCTCACTGTGCCTTTAAACATAGTCTTTACACATGTAATTTGTCTTTATTTCTAAGTCACAGCCATAATGGAAAGTCTGCCAGGTAGCAAATAAGACAACGCTAAAAATAAAACTCGTTTCAATTTTGATTCAAGCTACTTAAAAAATTACATTTTGTATCATGTAATAACCTAATTTTAAAAAAGAAAGGACGAACAGACTGAGAGGGAGAAGAGAGAGAAATAGACAAGTGAGGAGCCTGAGATTGGGGTCTATTAAATCACAGCTGCATTAGCAGCCTGCATTAGTCCCTCTGACCCTCTTCCTCTAATTTATATAAATGTTCTGCATGCCCTCTGCTTTCTTGAGCCACATATGTATTCTGCTCAGCTCACGTCTCTGTGCAGCATACACAGTCTTTCTGACTGCCTGGCTTTTGCCTCACTGTTCCTTGTCGTTGGTGTATGATTCCTAATTTACACTAATATTGTCACCCCAAATAAACGTTAGATGACACACCTCAAAATAGCCCTCCTCCCAACGGCAAGAGATGAAAACTGAATTCAGGGGCAGCATAATATGATAGAGGGAGGAGAGCAGGTTGTTATTGATCCATTCAAGCGTTGTTCAATATGAGTCCGCTGACACATGGCAGATATGACTATCCACCCACTCAGGTTCCTGGCCACAGGTGCATCGCCTCTTTGCAAGACTTGGAGAGGATGCTGGTTACCATGTGTTACTGTGCAAGGCTGAAATGTTTAAAGGCATTATGCTCAACAAACACTGATTGTGCTTTGTTAAGCAGGATGCAAACAAATCATATCATGCAAATGCAAAAGCAGAGACACAAAGATTATTGCAGGGTCTTTACCTTACAATATAAAGCACCTTGAGGTAACTGTTGTTGTGATTTGGTGCTTTATAAATAAACTTGAATTGAATTGAATTAAATAGATATTCCACAAGCTGTGCAGGCAAACTATATATGGCACAGAGGCTATGCTTCTCCTTTGAGAGCATCTGTCAAAGGACAGTCCAGTTGAGTTATCTGGTGCGATCAAGTCTCTGCTTGCTGTCTTGTATAATGTTCTCCACAGGGAAATGCCCAGCTTCCTGCCAAGTGTGGGCCATGTGTGAAAAAGTGATGATCCACCCACTGTCTGTCACTGCGAGAGCTATGAGGTTGCTGCCCTGTATTTTACAATACTTGAGTGAACAGTGCACAAAACCAAGTGACTTGTACTCCATGTTTTCTTCTTTTTTTATCAACTTTAAGTGAAATCCTTCCACCCACAGCAGCAAGCACTGTGGGGAGGCTTAAATATTTCACCATTATTCGTTTTCTACGAGTCTCCGGTGAGGTGGGGAAATCTCTCAGCCTTTTCCAAAGTCTGAACTCAGTGACAGACAAACCCGAGGAAGGCCAAGAACCTGCTTTAGCTGACTTGGAAGTTGGTAATATAGTCAACAATGGATGGATGGATGGAAGGATGGATAATTCCTCCCTACAGACTAAAATTAGCATTTTTTAAATTCAAATTATCCCACTACGGTGTCAAAATGCGATTTTTTTTTCACCAAATGATCCATGACGAAACCGAAAAAAGGACAGATCTGTCCAAATTTCATGCTGTTGTAAATGAGCATACACTGTTTATCATTCTGGGAGAGCCACGCGTCACTGATCGGCTGCTGCCTT
Organism: Bujurquina vittata; assembly: GCA_015106715.1. Classification (NCBI taxonomy): domain Eukaryota; kingdom Metazoa; phylum Chordata; class Actinopteri; order Cichliformes; family Cichlidae; genus Bujurquina; species Bujurquina vittata. The sequence continues at coordinate 18,911 of VUQK01023745.1, read as the reverse complement.
GGCTGGCTTCACCAAACAGCACACTGAAAACTTTTGTGTTGCAGGATTGTGGTGTAGAGGAAAATTGATTGTTTGCTTCAAATCACCAAGCCAACCCCAGGAAAATTGCACCTGCTACCTCAGTGAGTTTATAACCATCCTTTCAACTTATGAGAGCAGTGTGTCTGCAAAACACACAATTCAGTTTCCACTGCTCTCGTTCCCTTATAAGCTGTCTAATTTTACATTTTTTACATGCATTCTTCACACTCTTTCAACGGATTTTGGCAGCTCCAGACCTTCCAGCCAGGGTTCTCAAAGTGCAGCCAACCAGCAAACAGAGGCCCTCGCTAAAATTTGATGAGCCCTCAAAGCTGAGAAGGAAAGATTGCCCTATTGTAGGTTTCATTCATTCATTCACAGTTAGCATGGTACAACAAAGCAGGGCAAGGGGATCACTTTTCTTTAATTTCAACTCTTCTGTTCTATGCATCACAGAGGACGAAACCTTCCTAACTAATACGGCTTGTGTCAAGATCCATAATTTAGTTTTAATGGATTACAAACACCATCTAGATGCTTTTATATATGTTGGGCTCCTAATTTAGCCCTCAGTTATCAAAAATTCAAACTTTCCTGAATATTTCTACTCTATTAATAAATATTGATTTTTTGATTTTTTTTAATCTTTTCATTGTGTTACATTGTTTCATTGTGGTACATTGTACCACTCACATCTCCTGTGCCAGACAGAAGATGGCAGTTAGTTGGCATGGAAACCATTTTAGATGGGGTGCAGGTAGAATGAATGGCACCACTGGAGCTCCGCTGTCCCAAACTAATCAGCTGTATTGTCTGTTGGCCTGTTGCAGCTCCTTTTCTTGTCAGATAAAGTATAAGGGGGCTCCATGCTGTGGAGTGTAGTTGGTACTTTAACCTTTTATTTTTTTCCCACCAGACTGCTGTGTTGCATTCCTCGTTAAGGTCCATTGTGCTGTACCTGTCCTTACTGCGAACCCGGTTGGATGGTCACTAATAAGCAGCACAAAATGCCTTCTTCAAGGATTATTTGAATGAAGATTAATAACAGTTGCTGGATTTGCGTAACAGGGTTGCTAATAAAAGCTCAAGGTCATGGACTGGGCTAGTTTATGTCTTTGTAACTGCTGTAGCTAACACCACTTTTCCTAGAGTGTTTGTGGTGTATGCCTACAGCTAATTCTGTAAATGCTGCCCACTTTGTTTTCATTACGTTGTCATTTCTTCCTCTTCCTATGGAGCGCTTTCTGCACAGTTGCTTCCTAATATAAGTAGATGCTGCAGTGCTGGTATACTGGAATGCTGGACTCTGTAATACCAAACCTGGTTCTCTGTATCAGCAAAAACAACAAAAACCAGGCTTTCTGATATTTCACACCACAATGTCTTATGCTACTTTGCATCCACCTGTGACTATGTACATTACATTGCCAAAAGTATTCACTCATCTACCTTCCCATTCTTAATGGGACATTAAGTTCATATTAAACCCTATTAATCAATATGATGTTGACCCATGCTTTGCAGCTATAACAGCGTCAACTCCTCTGGGGCATGCTTATTGGGAATTTTTGACCATGTTGGATGATTCAGCCCAAAGGTGTTCTGCTGGGTTGAGGTCAGGACTCTGTGCAGGCCAGTAAAGGTCCTCCACACCAAACTTGCTCATCCATGTCTTTATGGGCCTTGCTTTGTGCACCGGTGTGCAGTCATTAAGAGCTCCTTTCACTGAAACTAAGGGGCCGAGCCCAAGTCCTGGGCCTCCCCACACCACGCCAACCCCCTACACCAAACTTTACACTTGGCACAGTGCAGTCAGACAAGTACTGTTCTCCTGACAACCACCAGGTTGTCAGCAACCGTCTCATCCACCAGTGAAAACTCCAACGTACAGGCAGCAAGCCGAGGGGATATAAGAATACCCACCCCTGCTCACCGCCTCTCGCCGAGGGGAACTCCAGACTGGAACAGAGTCCAGCCCACCCAACCCCTATTATGCCTCCCCAAGCTTGACTCCAGGGTGGAACTCCAGTAACCCTATCCCTGGCAGGGTAAACAGTTCCCTTGGTGACTCTTCCATAGGGGTCATTGGAATCTCCCTTTGTCTGGTCCCTCACCCAGGACCAGTTGGTCATGGGACAAGCCCGCGGACAACATCTCCTACTGGGACACACAAACCCCTCCACCCTGATAAGGTGGTGATTCATGGAGGAGACAATACCATAGTAACCCTAATATTATTGGTTTACCTGCATATGATTTGCTTATATAACAATTTAGCTGATTGTTGTAAAAACAATACAGTTTTTACAGTTTTCACAGTTTTCACATCCTGTTGGTCCAATGAGTTCTGCAAAGCCTAAAGGCATAAGAGAAAAAAATGGAAATCTGACAACAGCTAATTGATTATCTGAGTGCTCGTGTGTTTCAGGTCTAGCGGTCGAAGAATGACTGTGATAGAAATACAGCAATGTATAGGTGGTCTATATGTTTGCTGTTCAGACAGAGGCAGCAGTATAGGCAGGGCTGTGGTAGGGCATTTCTGCACTGTGATGAAAAATATATATACAAACAAAAATTCATTTGCTGGTCATAAAATGCATTTCTGCACCCAAGACAAAAAGCTGATCCCTCGGAGATGCCCCACTCTCAATTTTCCTTATGCACCATGCTGCTATGTACAGTGTATTGGACAGAAAAATACATCAAGTGATGGATTATTCCAACAGTGTTTTTGCAGGTGGAAAAATAACTGCTGTGAGTGTCAGGGAATGATATACGCAAAATGAAAGGCCAACAGAAGATGAATGTAAATGTAAAGAAACATGGAAGCCACAATAAATTAAAAACAAAAAAGAATCATGACTTGCTACCTTAGGAAATCTATCTGGTAGCTCACGCACTTGTCAAAAAATCAGTTTGGAAAGCTAGAGACCAAAATCCTGGAAGGTTAAAAAAAGGACAGATACCAAACAAGCATGAAAAATCTTTTGATATCACATTATAATTCGATTGTATTGTGTAGCCTAAAGTCTGCTGTTTAGTTTGTCAGCCTTTATAATAACTGCAGTTAACAAAAATATAATTTAGTAAAAAATGTACATCATTTGCCCTAAGCAGCTGTATATATGCAACATTTTTGCCTTTTAAAAAAAATAACCTTAGGAAAAAATACAACTGGGATAAACTAGTAAATATACCCCTAATTTCAGCCCCTGGGCACAGGTATAAAAGGAATCCTGCTTTCGATTGGATTCAAAGATGTTTGAGCAGGAAGCAGCGCCCTCTTGTGTCGAACAGATGTAATCTAAAATGTATCTAAACGTCGTTGACGGCTTAATTTAAAGGTGTAAATAAGCAGTGTTTATTTTGTTTTTTAAACAAAAAAAAAAAAACAAGCAAAAGATGGGACTCAATAGCCAGGTCTGCACAGTGAGCACAAACGATTAGCTGACGCGCTCGCATAATTTATCTGAGAGATTTCTCTGATTGACTGGATTTCCGAAACTGGGTGGGACAATAGGACAGTGACCAATGATCTCACAATGATCTCAGCAGCGAGCTCACGGCCGAATATCAAAAAGTAAACAGACTTTGTTTTTGTGTGTCAGGCGGATGTGCGCGTCAGTTCACGGAGGTTTTGCTCTCACTGAGAACGTACTGTAGATTTACAGCTGTGTGGTTTGAAAGAACACGAGAACGTTTTCCCGTGCGGTCGTTTTGGTTTTGTTTGTGAGTGTACAGCCTGCTGTTGCATAGTGCGTTGCATCAGCTAGCATGCTAAGTAGCCTCTAGCTCGTTCGCTGGTGTTTTAGCCTTTAAACGAAAGTAACATCGACTCACGGCTCTGCAGGAGAAGGGTGGCAGCTAGCCGAAGGTAGGGAGATTTGTTTGTAATTATATGCTTTCTTGTCTCTCCAGCAGTTCTGTGCTTTACTGTGTGGCATTCATCGTGTATTTAACGTGGTGTAAATCTGCAATTTTACACTGTGTGCGGTGGCATTTTTCACGCAAGCGCTGTCACCCACACTTCTCAGTCTCTAGCTGCCTTCCTCTTCCTGTTTATGCCACATGTTTAGAAGTAAGTGAAGAGAGCTTTGCGTGATGTATGCAGCTGACAGATAAAGGCGATGAAGCCCGAGCATCGGTGTGCTGTCATGGCTGAGAACGGAGCGCCGGGTCTGATGGGAGGACGCGCTGGGTCGTCGGGCCGCCTGAGCCGACAGACCTACAGGAGTCCGCAGCATTTCCGCAGCCTGCTGGACGGCCTGCTGTCTCTCAGACACAGTGGCATCTTGTTTGATGTTGTGCTGGTTGTGGAAGGTCGGCCAATACAAGCACACCGTATACTTCTGGCAGCCTCTTGTGATTATTTCAGGTAAAACTCACAGAAACTGTGCTCTTTGCTTTGATTTTCACCTTGCAGTAGTCTCTGCACATGACAGTGCTGATGCACAGAGATAGAAAATTTCCACACAAGAGTATTCATATGCATGGCATTGAACATGTCTAAATAGTCAGACACCTGGCTGCGGAATTAATCAGTTTACCATAACATTACTGCAACATACATATAGACCTCTTTATTTGCAAATCCCATCAGTTAGTGTGGCAGCCCCTTGTCACAAGACACAGCCTAGTCATTGTGCATAGTCCAGTGTAAACAACGTTTATCCTCAAGCTTAGGAACACTGTCATATGATCACTAGTGGTTTACATATTTTAGGATCTGCCACCAGTCACATGATTACTTGAACCTCAGTGCTTTGCCCTCAGAGGCTTTAAACTGCACCTGTGGTTTAGTCTTTTGCTGTGTACTGTTGTTGCATCCACAACTCCTGTACAGGTAATTTAACTGACTGGAAAACTAAATCAGTTCACTATTAATTATACAGCTAAGATCTTTTTTTATCAGTGTCTGAAGTCTAAAACATTAAATCTTTTAACAATAAAACCAGTGTCACTTGTTACTCCTCATTACTGCTACGATTTTTAATGCCCCAAACAGGGCTACTAATTACAACCGTTAATTAAATTCACACCAAGTCCGTTGCTTGCAAGGTCACTATGAAGCCAGTGTGCCTGAAATGCAAAAGTCACCACCAGATAATATTAAATACCCACTTTCAGCATGATTTGACTTTAATATCGTAGATATGATGTTCATTTGAGTTAAATATATATTAAAACTACAATGGTCGGTGATCAAGTCATTCGGTCACTGTTAAGGATGATAGCTTCAACATAACTCATTGTTCTTATTCACCTGAGTTATTCCATGACAACCCTGAAATGGAAACACCTCAAATATCTGTGTAGAGCACAGATAAAATGCTCAACTCTCCAATTCTGGGGCTGGAGCCTGTCCCAGCCTTCATAGGACAAGAGGCGGGGTACACCCTGGGTAGATAGCCAGTCCATCACAGTTCTCACACAGAGATAAATAACCACACACACATTCACACCTAAAGCCAGTTTAGACTCAACAGTTAATCTAACATGCATGTCTTTGGACTGTGGGAAGAAGTTATGCATTCACTTGGAGAAAATGTAGACCGAGCCAGCTGGCAGGTTCAAAGCAGGAAGCTACTTGCTGTGAGGAGACAGCAGTGATTTGATTTGCTTGCACTGGGTGGCTAAAACAGCTGTTTCAGCTGCAGTTCAGCCGCTGGTTTTTGGCAAACCAATCTGGCACAATTTTCTCTGTTTTAATTCCCCCAAATTTCCACTTCAGCTGGTTAAGTGAGTCAGGTGACAGAGCTATTTTAGGTTAACTGCATAGTTTGTCTTCAGTTACGCTTTCTTTTTGTTTACTTGTCAGCTTACATCATGACTCAAACTGAAACTCTAATGAGACAAATGACTGAGATTCCACTGAAAACATCACCCTGTAGTTCACATAAGAGTCAGTGCGACATTTTGTCGTGTATGTTTGTTTGTAGTCTGTTGTGTGGGACTGGAAAATGTTTGTATTTCCAGGAAATACATTGTTTCATTAAACTCTCGAGCTCTGGAAGGTAGCCCTCTAGACCCCCCCCCCCCAAATAAAGATTTTTCATGAATCATTATGAAATTAACCTTCAGTTCAGTGATAACTGTGGCATAAAAACTGCATGTTTAGAATTACCAGTTATAAAAAAAGAAATGCTGAAAAAGATAGCTAACTTTGCCCTAAAATATTTTAAAGGCTTTTTCACCACTAAATACTACTACTTCAGTCTTTGTTGTTATGGATTTAGCCCATACATTTTGATTTGGGATTCTTTGAGTTGGTACAGCTCTTCCTTATGATATGGTATGAGTCTTACCATTTGAGCAACCGGGTTGACCCGGCGTAATGCTGTATTACCCTTCTCCACTAGGGGGATGTTTGCAGGAGGTCTCCGGGAGACACAGCAAAAGGAGATTCCAATTCATGGAGTATCCTACATGGCCATGAAGAAAATACTTGACTACATCTACACGTCAGAGATTGATTTAGATCCTGAGTGTGTACAGGAAGTCCTGATAGCTGCCACACTGGTACAGGTAGGTTAATTTGTTGTTCCTTGAGGTCCTTCTTCTTCTTCTTTTTCTTCTTCTTTTTATTTCTTTGGCTAACCTGTGTAACTTTTGTGTTTTACAGCTTGAGAATGTCATAGGCTTCTGCTGTGATTTCCTTTTCTCTTGGATGGATGAGAGCAACATTTTAGAGCTGCATCACCTAGCTGATCTCTATGGACTGCAACAGCTTAAGGCCAAGGTGCACTCCTTCATCCTCAGTAACATTCAGACGTTGTCCCGAACAGATGTGTACCGACAGCTGCCCCAAGAGGAAGTGTTCAGAGCGCTGAGCAGTGATGAGCTCCAGGTGAACAGTGAGAATGAGGTGTACGAGGCCGCTCTTCACTATCACTTCAGTCCTGAGCAGGTGGAAACTGACCAGGTGTACTTACAGGTCAGTCCAAAGGTGTGTCTGCATTTTGTGCTCATCTATCCAAGTAAAGAACAGATATTAATTATATTTTGTTGAAACATTATGTGTCTGAGTTGCATTTTTTTTTCTGTCTTCCTCACTCCAAGGACAATCTCAAGATGCTCGATGCTGTGCGTTTTTGCCTGATTGAGAAACACATGTTACAGCGATTGCATGACAGACTGAAGCAGTGCCCTCTGAAGGATTCAGTTTCAGCTGCACTGCGATACCACGAGCAGGAGCTCCTGCAGCCTGTCCTCCAGACTCCTCTCACCCAGCCACGGTCCACTTTCCACTGTATACTGGGCTTCGGGGGGATGTTTAGTTCCAGTTCCCTCACATACACCGATCACCTGTTTCAGGTGTTTCACCCAAGCTGGGGGGAGTGGAGGAGTCTCGCTGCAGCTCACGCTCCCCGGATGTCCAACCAGGGCATCGCTGTGCTCAACAACTTTGTTTATCTTATTGGCGGGGACATGAACACCAGTGGATTTCATGCAGAGACCCGCTGCTGGAGGTGAGAACCTGTCATAACATCCGTATGGTTCGTATTGTGAAGTTAGAGCTGCAGCTGATTAATCTAATTAATCAGTTTAATTTTTTTATCTTTTGAATACAATCAAGTATTTTTTCTGTTGAGTTTTTGGTCTGAGCTAAAAATACAGAAGGTAATCTTGCAGGAGTTTCTGGGTGCGCTCGACTTATAATTGCATCACGTGATTCTTGATACATTATACGCGAAGGACTTTGAGGATCTTTACCAGCAGATGGAGTTATATTTATTGGAGATCTTAAATAACTTTTTCTTGATATTTGTTGTTTAATTGAGCATCAGAGTTCCACACCCCCAATTCTGTGGTGTTTTAGGAGCATTAAAAGGGGAGACACAGCTGGCCCAGCTGTAGAAATCTCTAGGACTGAATTTTATACTGGACTTTTTGTAAAACCTACATTTGCCAGGCTCACACACCTTTGGTGATTTTGTCTTTTTTTTTGCCACGGCATCCTCTGATAATGTTTGAGGCTCTCAGTTTGTCTCCATTATGTTGCTGCATGACTGCCATATACTGAAGTGTTACTTTGAATCATTGTGGACCCAAGCAACAAAATCTCTGGTCTTTCACAGATTTTCTGTAAGCAAGCAAACCTTCACTTCCTCTTTGGAAGTGTAGGTGGTTAATAGAATGTGTTTAGACTGTGTTTCTGCAGAGGGGAGAGATTATGTTTTGTAGTAGTTTGACCAGCAATCAACATTAAATCCCACAAAGGGCTCAATGACTTGGTAGATGATATGAGGATGCATGTTTAATTAAAATAAACTAGACACTGTTATTTACAGCTTAATCTAGACCCTTTTAATTCAGTGTAAAGATACAAAATACACCACTGCAGGAATGTTTGCTGATTCACAGTCACTATGGTGTAGGATTTCTGAGTAGCTGTCACTCTCTGGAAATGTTTCCCGGCTGACACGTTCCTGATGTTACTGGTGTCAGATGCCATACTGACTTGTGCACTTCATCAAAAAGGAAGTAATGGACCCAAACGTTTTTAAAGTAGGCAGTTCTGGGCTCTAACACTGGCTGAACAAGCTAGTGGGAGGTGAAAAGAAAACTGACTTTATGTATAGTGGTTCTTCAGTTTCAGGTGAATTGCATACAAACATCCCCAGCTAAAATCACTTGTTAATGTTGCCACTGCTGTTTATATGATTTTTGAAAAATGAAGGTCTGAGGGCTAAACTGATTTTCATTATTGTGAAGATGACAGTGGGAGAAACTACATCTGCTGATGGAGATCATGTGATCTAAAAAGAACAGAACAGCTGCTAAATGTTGAAAGATGTTATTAAAAGATGAGCTAATTGCTTATAAATTTCTTCTTCACTGTTTTGAGACTTGTCCGTTCTTTCCAGATATGACCCTCGTCACAACAAGTGGCGCACCATCCAGCCTCTGCAGCAGCAGCACGCTGACCACTGCGTTTGTGTGGTGGGCGGGCACATTTATGCCATCGGGGGACGAGACTACAACCATGAGCTGGAGTCAGTGGAGCGTTACGACCCACACACCGACACGTGGGAATTTGTATCGCCTCTAAAGAGAGAGGTATGGGATCTAAGGGTTGTGCATGTGATACTTCTACTGTCCACATGATGGTGCTGCTGATTCATGTGTGCATGCAGTGTTCATCCTTTAATACTAGTCCAACCTTCCCCTTTCAGGTGTATGCCCATGCTGGAGCAGTGGTGGATGGGAAAATTTATATAACGTGTGGGCGCAGAGGAGTGGCGTACCTCAGAGAGACTTGTTGTTTTGACCCTGCAGCCAATCATTGGACAGGGTGCGCAGATGGCCCGGTGGAGCGGGCGTGGCACGGCATGGCTGCCGTTAATGGCCGCATATATGCTGTTGGAGGGAGTAATGATGAGCGTGGCTACAGGAGGGATGTCCTGAAGGTATCATCATGAGTAATCACAGATGTTTATTGTTGCAGTGTGGGCTCTCTGCTTTTCACACAGTTTAAAATGTTGCCTGTTTTTCTTTCCCCTTCTCTCGTTCTCCTATAATACAGATTGAAATGAGAAAATATTCCACCTTCTGTCGAGCCCAATATTATTTTGCATACTAATGCAGGCCAGGGTTAGCTAAACAGCAGAAGCATTGGCTTCTCAAGCTAATTAAATTGATTTTTGGACGAGCCGGAGCAGCACCTTCTGTTCTTCTTAAAGCACTTTTTATGAAGCAGAGAGTAATTTATTGCCCCCTTTTTTTTGCCTTTCAGGTGGCGTGCTTTGACCCTGCAGCCAACTCGTGGTCTTTAATGTCCCCCCTCCCTGCTGGACATGGAGAACCCGGCGTAGCCGTGGTGCACAATCACATCTACGTCTTGGGAGGTCGCTCGCACGACAAAGGCAACAGGATGAAATATGTTCACGTGTACAACACCAACACAGACGAGTGGAAAAATGAGACAGAGTTTAAGGCACGCGTCTCCGGCCTGGCAGCCTGCGTGGCACTCATGACCCCTGCCGTAATCGCCCAGGCCAGAAGCTGGGAGCAACGCACCAAGGCCTCATGGGAAGATGTGGACATGGACAGCTCAGAGGACTCAAGCGAGGACTGAAGCAGCTGTGCTGAACTGAACCATCAAAGACTGTCTTGCACCTTTTTCCTTTTCTTTTTTTTTTTTAAATTCAGCATGTTGGGTTTCACGTGCATTTAATTTTTGGCGTGTGGCATGCATGTTGACCACTCGGAGTGCCTCTGAACCAAAGTTTCATTCAGGACCTCAGCACACTTTTTCTTACTTCTCAGACCTGATCTTGTGTATTTTCACCCCGTTTGGGAATCAGTGAACAAACGTTAACGTTGCTGTTTCCTTAAAACTGTAGCTGTTTCTGCATTGCTTATCAGAGAGAGCAAATAAAGCTTTCAGGATTAATAGCTATGCAATAACATTGTACTTTGGAGTAAATACAGGCACACAGTTTATTCTTTAAGACTTTGGAGTTATTACTGGAGGAGCAGAGTGTGGAAGTTTGTGGAAAGACTGCCAGATGATGAATCTACACCAAAAGCCACAAGTACCAAAATAAAGATCACAAAGAATGAGCAGACATATCTGAGTCTCCACTGAGGGACCACAGTGTGTTCTTCTGACAGTATGAAGCTGAACAGGTTACAAAGTTACTCGGAGAGTAAAGTGACTTCTTATTTCTATTTTCTGTAATGTCACACACTGAAGTTGTATTTCTGTAGTAATTAAGATTAATGTTTCCAAAAAAACCTTTATAGGAGTTTGCAAGAAAAGCATGTGTTTATGTGCCAGAGTTTGTATCTGAGGAGGAGGGTGGGGGGTGTAAAAAAGTTTGGGAATCACTGTTTCAGAGGTTTTTCACACAGTTTAGACTTCTGCGTTTCAGAGCCAGCTCTTATTGTTCCTTAGCTAGTTATCTGCATTGTCCGTTCTCAACGACACACGTCTTCAGCCCTCAAACAGCTGCTCATTGTTGCTTCAGTGGAGCGATTATCACATCCAAACCTCTGAATAATCATTAGGTTGTTAAAAATTGTGCCTTGTTTTCTTGGTTTAATTATGAGCCTGTTTTATGTTATATTGGTAATAGAGATCAGCCTTAGTTATTGTGCCTCTGATATAAATGGAGTTTTAAAAATATTAATTTATTTATGTCTGTATCTGAATGATGAGGTTTGAGGCTACAAACTGAAATTGCCATTCATTTGTAAACAAAATCCAAACATTAACCTTTACTGTTTTTTTTTCATTGATCTGATCGTCATGTGAGCTTAAACTGTTATGAAGATTTATTTCAGAGTGTTTCTGTTCACTGAGTCAGCCTTTGCGCCATGCTTGTGTGTGTGTGTTGCCTTAGTTCATTGCAAACCCTGTTTCACACAAATACACAACTCCGCCTCTATTAATGCTTCATTTGAGCCCGTGTAATTTTAAATATGCTCGCATTTTCCATGTGATTTATTGGGAATCTTTGCAAATGTGCAAAAATGGTATCTGGCTCATGAGATTACTTTTTAAATTTTCTATAAAAATTATGTCTAACTTTTTTCATGCCTGACTGACTGTTGCAGAGGGGAAAGGATTATACAGTTAAAAAGACATAACAGTGGATTTAAGGGTCAACAAACTGAGACTTAGAATTGATCCACTGGATTGTGTGGTAGCGTTGAGCTTGAGAATTCATTTAGGCTTTATTATGCAACAAAGCTTTTCAAATGAAACAGACTTCTAAAAAACATCCAAGTGTTTGTTGATCTTTTTAGAAAAGAAGTAAATATTTGTTGAAAAAGTTGAAGGACATTGCAGAAAATGATCAAGCAGCTAACCGATACGCAGATGTTTTGGCTTTGACTTGATCTCAGTAATCCTAGTCCCTGACTGGGGTTTGTCTTCACTGCCCTTTTGTTTAATTTAAAACCCATTTCATAAATCTAATGTAAGCTGTCCTTGTTTGAACTGCTGATTGGTTGCTGCCTCCTGCCTTTTATTCCACCCAGTCTCTACTAGTTCCTCTCCATTTGGCTCTGAGCTCCATCAGCTTTATGAAGGCTGACTGCTGCTTTCCTCTCTGAGGCTGTTTCATCTACATCTGTTACCCCCCACCAGCACTAAGTGTGTGCTCCCTCCCACCCCCTCTCTTTCACACTATTGTGCCAGCCCCCAGCAAGTTGTCTGGCAGGATCTGCTGACACCAGCGCTGGACATCCAGGATCTGTTGTGTTTATGCATCAGTCTTTGTGCACTAAAGCTATACTACCACTCGGGGACACTTAAAGCATACAGGCGCGCTCTTATCCACGTCAGTCGCACTTGCAAACATCTGAGTGCAGGTCGATCTGGTGCTCTTTGTCAGACCATTATCAAGGCAATTAAAAGGCCCACATTAGCCAGTGATGTAGAGTTATGCAGATTAAACCCAGTGGAGTTGAGCATGTGTGAGTCAGGGGATTTTGCTAAGTTGCCTACTTGTATCCTGTACTTTCTCCTGCTCTGCAGGAGAGGAGGAAGTCAATGAAAATCAATAGAGAACAAAGAACGTCACCTGTGGCTGGAGATCTGGCCTGCAAAAACATTGCTTTTCATTGTGTCACAGACAACATCCCTCCTAGACAACTACTGTGAAGACTGGTCACTACACACAGAGACTTGGAGACATGAGGTGGCTTTGTCTTTATATCATAGCATGTTTTAGGGGTAGATGGCAGGAAGAAAAATCTCCCTTGTGCTTTAATTGAAACAATCACAAAACATAACCAAGGATGACGTCAAGCCTTTAAACCTGAAAAACTGCAGCCTCTGTGGGAAAGAGCTGCGAAGTCTCCTGATCTTTATTACCAAGTCAGACAGATTTGAAATATGAACATTTTTTTACTTCCACCTGACAACTGGAAATAGTATACTGGAAAGTATCCTATTTGCAGTATACTATAAATGTCTGTTATTTACTGGAAGGTAAATCACGTTCCTCTAACAGTGAGTCACACTGAATCTGTTCTGAAAACTCAGCTGCAGCCCTACCAAGATTAATGCAACAGACATGTTAGTTATTGTAATAATCTGTGGCTTCTTCAGTGGTGGAAAAATGGTGACAAAGGCATTTTTTTAAAACGGATCCAGCCTGGTTCTTATACAGCTGGATCCAGTTTAGAAAAGGTCAAAACACGCTTCCAACTGGGAGACGTAATCTCACAATATCTCTGAATTTGATCTCCATCACTCTGACCTGCTCATCGGGCAGAGCAGATTCCTGCAAAGATCAGCCTCTTCTCACCCTCATTAGTATGGGCAAATGAACTGTATGCAGCAGAAGTCTGTGGGTGGACACGCTGGTTCAGAGAAGCTCTCTGATCATGAAATGCACTGAATAAAATCCTCCACAGTAGACTTGGTGTTGTTCC
>VUQK01023744.1:69508-80756 GCA_015106715.1 Bujurquina vittata | reverse complement strand
GGAGCTAAAAAATAAAAAAATTGAAATAAAAAAGGGGGAGTTGGACAAGTCAATGTCCTTGTCCTTTTACCCCCCCCCCCCCAACCTCCTAATGTGGACTTTGTAGCTTTTTATTTCAAATATTGCCTCAGCTGGTGCATCAATAACCACTACAGCAGGATACCTTGTGCATAACAGTGAGATGCAAATGCCATTACCGAACAGCAATATAACACTTTATTGTAACTGTAGGTCACAATAAGAGCTTGCACGAGGGACCCATGTTATTTATTTTTTATTTTTCTTGAAAGATTGCTCTTTTTTGGATTACCGAGCTTCTTGCCTGAATGCTGCTACGTATGTTTGTGTTGGATTAAAAGTCCTGTCACATCACTCTTTCCCAGGTTGTTACGTTAAGAACACACACTAAACCACTTATGACTGACCTTTTCAGGATTTAACTGAATCCCAGCAATCACGCAAAGAAATTCTCTTTGTAAATGTCCTAAAAAGTGCCTGTTGAGTAATAGTCTTGTTTGGAAAAGTACAAGAAAGGGTAAACAGTTTTTTAAAAAAAACAAGCCAAAACTGGATATGACATGTCAGAGTGGACCATGCAAAAAATGGAGGGGGAACTGAGCAATGCACTTTAGGGATTTAATGGCAAGCAGATGTGGTCTGTAGGTCAGGAATATTACAGCACCATGGCATTCCATGGGAGCAGTCAAAGCATGGTGTATCATCAATCAGCACAGTGGTGTATGAGCTGCCAAAACATGTTACATGCCCCTCAGCGTTGCAAACTGCAGGAAATACAACATTAGAAAATAACATGCTTGCGTTGCTCCCATGAAGATGCAAAATGAGCAAGATGAGGCGCTTCTTGACACCATTTGGAGCGTGTGCTCCGTGGCACAACTACAGAGGATCGCGTAATAGGTTCTCACAAGCCAGGAATTTGCAAATCATTTTCACGTCGCTGATTTATTCTCCTACTCTCGTCGCTTTGGAAATGCTAGTCTTGTAAAAGATTCCATAAAATAGTGCTTTGCAAAAGGTGTCAGAATTGCATCTAATTTTTTTTTAAACACACCGGCTTTGGGGCACAGGGTGATGTTATTTATCACTGAAAGTCTGCTCAGGTTTGACTCATTTGACTCTTCATTTGTATGGAAAACCCACTGGCTAACAATACCATTACTCAAATGATCCATCATCCGTGGCCTCAGAGTTGCACACCCATTGCTTCGCAGCCCAGTGCTGCTTGGGGCTACGCCTGAAATGTAAGACTAAACATGGTGTTTACAACCTTCAGATCACCCCCTGAATACTTCCCAATGTGTCAGGAAATATATCTGGGCCTGTCAACACTTTTCCCCATGTCTACTGAGGATGTATATCAAGACACATCAAGAAAAAGGTGTTTATAATATCTACCTACACTCAAGGACTGCTTTTACTGACATCACCTCTATGAAAACAATCCATCCACCATCCATTTGTACCCCTTATCTGGCTACAGGTCACAAGGGGGGCAGTAGTCTAAGTAGAGCTGTGCCGATTCCCCAGCTACCACCTCCAATTATTAAAGAGCATACTGAGACAGTCTGAAAGCAGTCAGGAGATATAACCTCTCAAGCTAGCTGCCCCTAGGTATGGCCAGAGGTCATACCATATTCTCTCACTTAGACAAAACACATCAGGTTGGGGACATCAAGGAGACATCTTAGTCAGAACCATCTCAAGGGGCTTTACTCTGAGCCATTCCTGAATGACTAAGCTCCTCACCTCCATCCCTAAGGTGGACACCCTTTGGAGGATGCTAATCTTGAACATTTTTAAAAAAAATCTGCAATCTTCTTTCCGTTACTACCTGCAGCTTGCAGCCACGGGTGAGGTCGCCATAATTCTCTTGCTCACTTGCCATCGAACGAGAACCCCTCCACCCCTTTGAATCTTAATTTAGCATCAAACGTATGCCACGTCTTTGGCTTCACCTCTTAAATTAAATGAAGTACTCGGATAACATGCAATACACACATGTGCCCACCAAGCCACACATTTTTGTGCTTTACATATTACTCGATGAGTCCCATCTCCTGCCTTGCTCTATCGTTCATTTCTTTCTTCTTCACGGCGCCACTGGTGCAATTTCCACTCCGGCCTTCGAGGTCACGGCCAGTCCTCTCCCGGCCGATCGCATCACGGAATTATAAAGACTGAATCACAACCTTCCCTACTGCCAGACTGTCCACCGGTGGAAGGATTATTAGTGGAAGGACCTCAAACAAAATGCTGGTTGCCCTCGGCAGCTGGGTAAACAGGTAATATCCTCCATTTAAACAGACCATAATAGTAAAGCCCCTCTCTGTGCAACCGTTCTTCCTCCCTGCCCCTGCTGCATTCTTTAAACACATTTCTTTGGTGATTGCTTGATGCAAATGCAACGCTCTATGCGCGTTTCACTTTGGCTTCCATTACACTGTGCAAAGATTGGTAGGCTTGTCGGAATGGGAAATCGCCCTTTAATCATTTATGATGGCCATGTCTAAGTTGGGTATGCCCTGAAGTGCTCCATCTCTCCTTCTTCTCCTTCCTCTCTTATACTGTGTCTCTGTCTACATCACTCACTCTCTCTCTTCCTCTGTCTCATCTTTTTCACAGTTTGCTTAACTCCTCGGGGAGCGGAACGATTCCTGTGTACCCCTCTCAAACGACCTCAAACTCCCTCTTCAGATCCAGAGAAAAGAATCTCAAGGCATGTTAACATTACGGTCAAAAGAAGGGTGGTTTGTAAATGCTTTGACGCTAAACTTCTTGAATCTTTCCCAGACTTTAAATGCACCTGTATATTTGAATTGCTACATATTAGAAGGACGGAAGAAGAAAAAAACATACCAGGGCAATTTCACTTTGTTTCTATGAACCTCGCCACCAGGCCTCTGGATGCTGAGCTTGTTCAGGAAAAGGCTCTCTGTTTCCCTCTTAAGCTGAAATCAAAGCAGGAGCAGAACAGGTGGGCAAGCTGGGATTGCATGTGGAGCTTTTTAGATAGCACATGCCACCTTTCTTTATCCCGCCTTTGACAAAAGGCTACTGAGGAAAACATGCTCTACCTTTTACCGTCTTCCTCTCTCGTGCTCGCAAACAAACACACGCACCCACAGACACAACTAAAACAGCGGGCCCATCGCTGACATTGTTTTGCATGCCATTTGAGATTGTTTTCCTCCTGCCAAGTCGGACTGCCGTTTGACAATTTCCTATTTCCACATTGTTTTGCCTCTTCAATATTGACTTTGTTTTGTTTTCTTGTCGACATCGGCGCCCTGGCTTCTGTAACAGGATGGCATTTCCATTACCGCATTTTATCTTCAGTCGTCAGGAGTGGGAGTGCCACAGCCAGCGTGCCATAATTGAGATCCTCGTGAGGCTGGGAAGCCAAAATGCTCCGCCAGCGGATGTGAATTTGATTGCCAAGACTTAAGTGTTTCTTAGGTTTTAGAATTAAATATGCATACTGTCAAATCTCAAAGAAAGGTGGGAGAGCACGCTGAGTAAAGTGGCAAAAAAGTTTTAGAGATGCAAAGCTGGGAGAACCGAGACTGTGTTACGTTGGCCCATTCTGGGTTGCTCAAAGGCACCTTAGCGGGACACATTGCCCCGTTGCACAAAAAAGTGTTTCAAGACCACTTCTATTTGGTAATGGCAAACACAAAAATGATGAGGCTGTATTTATAGATCTATCCGAGATCTGTTAAGGAAAGTATAATACATGGATCAAATATTTTTTTATTTAGCCTTTACTTTGCTACTAACAAGAAGGCACACCGTTACAATGTTACACGTTAAAATCAAACAAACAAAAATAAACAAAATGAAACAAGTCAAAGTCAAAATAATACAATACAAGATTATGAATAGGAGTCAGTCTTCAGTAACAAAAACCTTTAGCAGAGTTTTAAACTCTCACTGAAAGATAAACACATTTAGCTCGCTAATAGCTAATTGCTAACAGCTCATAGCACCAAACAGTGTAGCCACGTTTCAAACAAGTCGTTTGCTTTTCTGTATCCAGCCACCAATTGACATCACACTGCACTCTGAGCATTTTAAACTGCAAACTGATTGTTAATAATTTAGTATCAACTGACAACTAGCGGAGGATTTTGCTGAGCAAAAGGTCTGCAGCTCAGTTTGTAAAGGTACCCTGGACCACAGATATGACTGGGTTTAAAAAAAAAACAAAACAGAAAGTGATAAAAAAAATGGAAGAAAACATGAGAATAAATGAGATAAATAAGAGACGGAGAGTAGAGGTGAGACAGTACTGAGAAAAGCAAGTGTCCTGTTTAGGTGGACGGCTGAGGTCAATAAATTGCAGCCTGGTTGAAGAGAGTCTTACTGCAGTTTTTATGAGCAGGGCTTTCTCCCTGTTCACATGGGGTGGCCTCTCATAACAGAAGGAAAACAACTAATCAATAATTGAGAGAGGGGAAAACACCGTGTGCACACCAACTCCCTGAGGGGATTCCTGTGCTGTGGAATATGCATTTTGACTTGTGTCCAGATATTTTTTTCTTGTTGTGTGAATAAACAGGACTTATGTGTTTCTCCTCTATTATGTCATAGAGTTTAAAATAGTATGTTGTTGTTCCAGGGTTAGGGGTTAGTTTTGTTTACCTCATGAACAGGGTCATTGCTTTAAGAATTAAAAGGAAATACTGCACAGGTTAAAATGTTTTATTTATGGGGATTATAACATTCTCAAAGGTCAAAGTGCCCAAATAAACCCAGATAAACAGTCTTGGGTGTGCATTGATTAGATAACTAAGACTATGTAAAATAATATTCAAATGCAAAAATCCCATTTTTTTGCTAGGATAGGGTCAGGGATTAGTATTCCACCTCATTCCTCCTCCAGCTTCCTCCCACGGTCCTAAGACATGCTGGTGATTCTAAATTTGCTCTATGTATTAACGCAAGATGAAGTACTTATAATACACTCCTGATACTGGCGCCTGTTGGTCCAAAACAGTGTCAAACCCAGCTCCCTCTTCATTTGCATACGGAGGTTTTGGTTAGTAAATTTCAAGCTGAAGTCAGTTCAACCTTTGTGTAATTCAGCTTTGTATGTTTAAATTGGCTTGATTGGTGGCACAGCCATCTATCTTGAGGTCGTGCACTGGGCACAATGATTTTTGACAGTTCCTGCGGGTCGCTTTATATCCTGCAACAGCCACAAGCTTCTTCACAAGCTTCCATCTCCAAATACAGGCGGATACTGTGTGAAAATCCTTCAACAATGATTCGGCACAAAGATTGTGATTCAAGCCAGAAATTTCAAGCATATTCCAAATGGAAATGAAACTTTTTTTTCACATTCTTTGTCACCTGAGGGAAGAGGATAATGATGTTTGAGAATTATTTTTTCTTCCCATTGAGGAGGAATTAAGCCCAATGAAGAGTTGCCCAGCTTGCGAGGTGAATGGTAGCAGCACTATTACAGTGCTGATGATTTAGAGAGGACTGCATGGGATAATTTGCCGAGATTTAATGTCAGACGTAATGGAATATGGATCACAAGCAAGCTGTATAGGTAGGAGAAGTGGAACGAGGCAGGAAGATAACTGAGGGAAGCTGCGACAGGGTCTTGTGGTCAGATTCAACTGAGACCACAGCAAAGTCTGCATGGTATTGGTGCCCAGTTTGGACTGTGTGACAGGAAAACTGCAACACAACACTGGTTTCTAAAGACTCCTGGAATTCCTTAGCTGGGAAACCACCATTAAAATTCCTGAATGTGTTTTTATAAGGCACGTGTGGCAGGCTAAGGAGCTGGGAATTTGTACCAATGGTTCTTACTTGGGCTTGACCCATTTTTTTTTTTTCTTTATTGGCCTTGCCTTACCAAGATATAAGTGCATGCCAGTATTTGATTGAGTCAGATTATTGGATGCAAGTTTTTATCTTACCATGGCACTCTCAGTTAAGAACCGTAGAACAAAGTATCTTAAAGTTCCTGCCGTCTGACTAAATGTTTGTAGTCTTGTACAAGACTATCATTTTTGAAGGGCTGTTGTTAACCAGTCATGAACCAACCAGGAGTAAGATATTGTATTTTTGTAGTGGATGTTCTTACAAATTTTTTATTTTTTATTTATTTATTTTTTTTTGAGCACAGTTGGCCTGAATAATGCACTTAAGGTTCGCTCATCTTTTAGGATACAGCTGTTTACAGCTGTTTTCTGCACTTCTGGTGGCGCAAGTGTTTATATCAAAAGACTGTTGAATGGAACACGATATCGGGAAGGTACAGTGGGATTTTACCCCAGTGGGACTCATGTGCTGAAGTGGTAAGTCGCACAAAGCACAAGACATTATTGTACTTTCCCGAGAGAGGTTTTTTCAGGGTTAAAAAACACGATGAGGCCCAAATTAATTTCAGTGTTCACCAGGATGTGATAAACTCCAATAAACACCAATAAAATCAAAGAAAACCAAATAGCTGTTCAAACTGTGCATTTGTGGAAAGGAATGAACTGAGGGGCTGAACACAGGTGCAGTATCAGATATATACATGTATATATATATAAAAAACTTTCTAGTATTCATTAAATTTGCCTTTACCTCAAAATTGTGAAAGCATGAATGCTTGCTCAAAAACCCCCCCAAAAAACGCATCTTTACGCATCTTTCAATGCAATATAATGAAGTCAAGCCATTCTGTGTGTTTCCTGGTGGATTCTGTGGTTTTCTCTGTGTCCTGTTAGGGTTAAGGTCAAGGTTTAATGTTTAATGTGCCAGAAATGGCCTGCTATTTCTATACAATCCAGTTTTATTAAGGTGGTGAGTGCTGCTTGTGGGAGTGGGTGAGTATTTGCTTGTGTAAGACACAAAATGGGCATATGGATTTAGGTGTCTGAGTTGTGAATGCTGCAGACAGGCAGCTTCAGGTCAGCTGAGCTTTGTGTGGGGATTAGTTGCCTGTTGGCAAAGTCAGAGCTACAGAATCACTTTCCCCTCAGGCTCTTTGTCAGTCCGCCACAAACTGAAAGACAGACACAGCGACAAGCAGACGGTGGGCCCATTTCGTTCAGGGCTATTTCCTCTCCTCCTTTCCCTCAACTCAATTCTCTCTCCTGCCGCTGCATGAAAAGCTCTTAATTCCCCTTTTTTTAAACATATGCTCACAGGCTTTATGACTCAAACTTCTATTACATGTTGCAAAACCCACTGCCATCAAAATAATGGAAGGTTATTGCTGCAAACTTTCTTTCATGTTGACTCTTGACAAGTTTGGATGAGATGTTGAACACCATCATCTCATTCGTTAACAGCCAATCGAGGCTGACTCATTGTCAGGTTGTGTGCGCGCGCCACAGCACACCACAACTAAAGATAGTCACGCAATGCGTATAATTAACTCGTGTGCTGGTGACTGGCACAACCTTTAGTTTAAACAAATGCCTCGGTAGGAAGGTCATAGTGTAATGCATGGCAAGGCTGCATGAAGTGGCAACCTGCATGGATGGCTCGCACAGACAACCTCCACCACAAATGTGTGTGCATGTGGAATACCACCAGGATATTGTCAATTAACTGCTGAAAACAATCCTTCACTGCCTTAGGGGGTTTAGCAGATAACTAGGAGGGCAGTGCCAGTTAGAGGAAAATTGGCCGCTCCACCAGGCTGCATGATGATGCTCAGGTGCAGCACAGAAATGCTCATTAATTCCTCGTACCTGGAGGTGGTGAGCATATATGATGAAGCCAGCATTTGAGGGTTTTGCATCACAACTCCTCACATTAAAACAGTAGGACTGTAAAACATAATGAGGTTTTTTTTTTTTTAACACAATGATGAAACCACGAGAATGTTTGGAAAAAAACAAAACAGTTAAGCACTATTTGTGCCCAGATTGAAGTCGGTGCTGATTTCACTCAGCAGACAGAATTGCATGCACATACACAAAGAGCAGGAAAAAAGGCCTCGCTAGTAAACAGCGCTGTGAATTTGCAAGTTTGAAATGGAATCTTCACACACAAGATTTTATTGCTTATACCACAAGACAAGTTTGTAATTGATTTCAAGATTGTGCGTGCAGCTCTTTGGGTGGAGTTGTGAGCCACAGACTACGATTACTGTTAAAAAATTATTCAGAGCATCCAAGTGAGTTAAACTTAGGTAGCAGAGGAGGTTGTTAATCAGTTTCAGCAGGCTTGGTGTTGTAACAGGTGCATCAGAGGGGCAACAGTGAGACAACCCCCAAACAGGAGTGGTTTTACAGGTGGAGGCCTACAGAGGTTGCACAGGTAGTCCAACTCCTCCAGGATGGCACATCAGTACGTGCCATTGCCAGAAAGTTATGCGGTGTCTCCCAGCACAGTCTCAAGAGCATGGAGGAGATTCCAGCAGACAGGCAGTTACTCTAGGAGAGCTGGACAGAGCCCTAGAAGGTCCTTAAGCCACCAGCAGGACCAGTATCTGCTCCTTTGTGCACGAGGAATTGGATGAGCACTGCCAGAGCCCTAAAATGACCTCCAGCAGGTCACTGGTGTGAACGTGTTCCTCCTGGTGCACAGAAATGCCAGGCCTCGCATGCAGGCAATTCCTCGAGGATGATGGAAGTGACTCAGCTCAACTCAACTCGGTTTTTAGGGTTTTCCATTAGGTGGTAGTGCCCGGTACCAGTTCTTTTTTATTTATTATTTTTCCAGAGGAAGCTAGATAGAGCCACTGTTTGTGTCGCATAAAAATGACGTCACTGTCATGTACTGTTGTGGCCAGCAGGCAGAGGACCCCAAAGCAGTTTAAGGGTTCCACTGATGAGGCCTAGCATACAGCTAATAACTATAGCTGCTGCGTTGGCACACGTGTACTTTACTTTACTTTACTTTACTTTACTGCCATAGAGGTGAAACCCATTATTTGTGCAAAACTGTTTTTAATGCTCTTTAGGAGTCAGTCATTTTAACGTAGGACTCTATAGAGGTGCTGTAGGAGCTGCTCTCAGGTGGCCGTCAGAAGAACTGCAGTTTTTGGCACTTCTACCTTTGTTTTATTTTTGCATCCCAAATTGTATTAATGTATTAATTCATTGTTTTCCACTTGGTTTAGTTCATTAGGGGTCGGGATGAGACGGGATTGTGACACTGTGCTGCTCTCTTTTCTTTCATCTTCCTCTCCCCTCCTTTCCTTTATAAATAACTCATCATGTTGTATATTTGGCTTTCTCTGCTACATTTGTATTAAGTAATTTTGAAAAATAGAGTTCATGACAGCTTCTACACAGTTAATCCTTTTAAAATATTTTTCTGCTAAAATCCGTGCCTAATTTGCTTAATTCCATCGGCGGTGATGCGTATCAACAAGCCGAGTGAGCACAAAGTCACAACCAAGCATCCTCTCCCTCTCCATCATTCATGAGCGATCATGTTAGCGATGCCTCTGGAAGGGGTGATATCTCACACGGGGGATTAATCAACACATTTAAAAGCCATTCCCCTTGTTCTGCTGAGCTGCACGCCTGACCTCATGGATCACCGTCCATCCACTGAAACACGGCTGATGCAGAAATAATGCAGCACCTGCAAAAGACTTGTGAATAAAAATAAAAAAAGTGAACCTTGAACATTGTCCTTGTGATTCTGGAAAACTGGGACATACACTCTGAGAAAACAAAGTGCTTTGTTGCATCGTTAGGGGGTACTGCTTCAGTGACAAGCTGATGTACCACTAAAGCAATGCTGCCCTGTGCACAGGATACATATTTGTACTCTTGTGGTCTGTACCTTATGCAGACAACTCTTAAGATTGCTGTGGCAATTTTCTTACCTGCTTTCAGTTGCTCCTTTGTGACAAGAGGTCAGCACAGTGGATGGTTCCACATGTTTGATTTGACAGCGTTTTACACCAGATGCTCTTCTTGACACGCCCCAAAGGGGATTTATGTCTCCAGCTGGACCTGAACCAGCAAACTATCACTCGCCAAGCGATTATGTAAACACCACGCTATGAAGTTTCTTACTTTGATAATAGAATATAAAAGGTGCAACTTTGTACACAGAAGCACCTTTAACTGCTTGGGAACATGTGATATATATATATACACTTCTTTGATGGTCTTTTCCTGAATCTTTTTTTCGCAGAGTGTGCAGTTTTGTGACAGTTTTGTGGCATTCATGCATGCATTAAGATTGTTTCGTTACCACAAGGCCTTCATGGGGCGATCTACCCCTCCCATTACTGTCTGAATAATAACCCTTCGGTCATCACAGAATTTTTTTTTTAAATTCAATGATTAACTATGAGTTAGTGAAAAATTAGAAAATAGAGCTTGCAATGGCCATGACTGATCTGGGTAAACAAAGGCTACATGGTCAGCATCTTTAACTAGCAGGCTATACTTGTTATGAGGAAAATCTTGCATAATAAACTGGGAACTATGAATTTGGCAGAAAAAGGGAAAGTCAGGTTGCATTATCAGAAATGAAGAATCCAGCATTTGAAAGTGATTCTGTCTTTTAATTTGTTTGTTGAAAATCCCCAAATTTATGCAAAAATACCAAAAGCTGTTAATGGTTAATTGCCAAAAAACTGGAAGTATTCCTTCCATTTTTTTCATTCTTCCAAAACTGCACAGTTCACTTTCCCTTTAACTTGAGAATGACACCATTTAAGGTTTCAATATACTTTTGACATCCTGCAGACTTGGTGAGAACTCTTTAAAGTTTAACATTTTGGTGTGGGGCTATGCGAAACACTGGATGAAGATAGTCGTCTCAAGTCCCCTAAAGACTCAAGAAGACTATATCCCTCTGCTGGCTTAAATAAAGGTCACTATAGCTGCCCGACACAGGAGAAAGCGGGAGAGGCACCTGGACAGCCCGATAAGGGGGAAGCAGGCAGCTCTCTGAAGGAAGCTAAAGGTCAAATTTGTGCTGTTAAGGACTCTGCAGGGTCACCGCAGTGGCATCTGTTCTTATGGGACCCTGGTGCAGCCCAGCTCCCTGTTTACCCAGGGAATGCACTGAAGTTGGGTTTGCTCAGAGAAGAGGAGTATTGATTTGCAGAGTACAACCAAGTAAAGCACAACTGTTTGTTTGTATGTGGGTGTATGTCTGTGTGCACAGAATTTCTGCATCTGCTGCTCACTGTCATACGTGTGCTCTCTCCCCTCCCTTTCTCTCCGATTTTTTTCCCCCTCTCATCATTCTCACTGCCCCCCCCCCCCCCCCCCCCCCCCCCCCCCCTTCTCCCTCCCCC
>VUQK01023744.1:54156-69488 GCA_015106715.1 Bujurquina vittata | reverse complement strand
CCCCCTTTTTTTTCCCCCCTCCACCCTTCCCCCCTCCCCCCCCCCCCCCAATCTACCTCTCCCGCTGTTTCAGTAATCTATGTGGTGTCGTAGTGAGTGGATAGATGAGGATGAATTAATCATGCTTCTAAAATGACTCATCTGCACGAAAACATGAAGTCAGTAAAGGGCAGACGCGTCGCAGAGTTGTGGTGACCCCTGCAAAACGGCGTCACCGAGCATAATCCATTACAAATGAGCACGTTCGGGAGGTGTGTGGGTTTAATTTAATTGCTCCGCTTTTTGTCGGAAACACTGGGTCGCATCCAAGGTGATTGATAGCTATGCTTTATTCAATGCTTTTATTTATTGAGTTCATGTAGTTAAATGCTACATCTGTGGAAACCTTCAACAAATTACCCCGGGAGCAGGCAACACTTCTGAGAAAGGATAAAAACAGTTTTTTCTGCTCCTAAGCGAACCCTTGTACCCGCAGAGCATCACTAACCTCTCAAAGGGTCGTCCGCAGAAGGGCCTAATTTGTTGGTCGGCCATTTTGCTCGGGGGACAAGACAGCGGCATGAAACATCAACAGAAACTCTCGGGATACGAGCATGGCACTCGTGACAGTTGGGGAGATTTATAATTAAGCAGGCGAGGATTGAAGATATAGACACAGACTCCATCCTCCCTCCCTTCGGACGCGCAAACACAAGTACGAAGATTAATGCACAGCTGGCCGAGTTGACAAAGCCAAACTGTAGAGTCAAGAGTCATTAACGCCTTCATGCATCCAAGACTGCACCGCAAGCAGCAGCCCCCCCACCGCACCCCCAACCCCACGCCTGGAGATGCACAGTGAAGGTCAAGGGTCATAAATTCACAAAATGTTGTCTTCATAGACAGTTAAATTTGGCCTCCTGTCCTTCATGCCCATTGAGCTGTTTCAGGCATGGAGTGCTGCGGCAGAGCGCTCCTCGCCTTCATGTTTCAGAGAAACGAGCCGTGCAGTGCAAGCAGTTTATTCAAGATTGCCGTCATGTATAAATGATTCACTATTTCTGACACATTTCTCATGTAATTAGGGAACTTTTTGACAGGAAGTAGTTACATGAGGTCTGGTGGAGATGGTGCAAGAAAGCTTAAGACCCAGAACCGTATCAGAACCCTTTTGAACCTACCAGATAGATGCAGTTTCAGGATAGTTTATCTTATTTATCCTTTTCACACTCACTACAACATATACAAACTATGGAAATGATTTTTGGCATGTTAATTATCTCTGTGGATGCTTTCTAAAGCTCTGAAAACACATTAATACTTAAAAAAAAAAAGAAAACAAAAACAAAAACAAACAGTCAGGGTGCCAGGGTGTTCTTTGAGTTTCAGCCAATCAGTGCTTGGATAGCCTCCAGTCCTCCCTGCAAACCCAGTTGCATAAGCGGTTAAAGCTGTACATCACAGCAATGCACATCACACAAACTGAGCACAACGAACGCCGTCTTTAAAAACACAATCAAGTGTTTCAACAGTGGTTTATTGTGAGCCAGGCAATTTGTAATAACTGCGCGATTGTCTCATCTGTCACACCCTCATTCAGGAACAAAGTAATTGTGTAATTGAGACTGATTTTTAGATCCCTCCCTATAGGTTTCATTCCGACCACATGCCATATGTGCAATGATAGTTTCAAACCTGTGCAGATGGTGAACTTCAACCTCTTTCTCTACCTGATCCAACTTTCATCCACTGCTGATGGATTCATGTGGTTGTGGACCGTAAATTCAGCCCCTCTGGATTATCAGCATATTCTTCTGGAATGTCATATAACAAATGTTTTTTTTTGGCTGCACCCAACACTATCGTTACTCACCATCTCACTGTGGAGATCCATCTTGCTTCACAGACACACGGCAGAGCGACTGCACAGAAAGCGGCCCACAGGTGCACGGGGAGACAACCTTCAAAAGTCTAAATGTGTTCTTTTGCTATTTCTGGGCAGAACTTTTTAACTTGAACTCCTAAAGCATAGATGTTGCTTTGTTCTCAGATCTTAACTTGAAGAGTAAAAACTATAAAATATAACTTAAAATCACACTTTTATTTAGAACAGAGAACTGCATGAAACTGTCAGATGAAGAGCTGTCATATTGTAGTGTATTCTCTGTTTGATGAGCTCTCATTACTTTTGGAGGCCTGAAAAAGGTCACGTCATCGTGCTCCTACAGGCGGAGACGCCATCTGTGCCAGTGCCACTTTTAACATTGAAAGCATCTACTGTAAAGAGGTGCAGTGTCAGTCTGGTGATCGAAATGCGGGAACACTTATTTGTAGGAGCTTTTATTTCAGAGTGCAAAATTATGGGACAAAAATATTTAAACTAATAAAACAAATTTACTAAGGTTTGTGGCACAAATAACTAGAAATTGCATTCAATTTGCTAGAGAATTTAAAAAAATGGGGCTGTGATAGTTGATGTTATCAGAACAAGCGGCTCAAAACTGAGCGCGGTGCCAAAACTCTGACTCTGTCCTGTAACTCTTCACTGAAACCTTACCCTGCGGGTTCAGAGCCATGCCCCACACATTGGTGGTCTTCAGTAACACTTATTTTTATGAAACTGCGCTGGGCTTGAGTGGGCTGCACTTAATGCTGAGCGTCGGGGGAATTTTACCGTTTCTGCCACATTTTCACATAGAGATGAGTACAAAATGAAAATGTCAAACAAAGCAAATTGTTTTGTTTTTTTTGGGGGGGGGGGTTCTCTGCTGCTATAGCGGAACTATTACATCCCATTTTAAAATGCCTATCCAACTGCAGCTGTGAGTGAGACTGTTAGTCTGTTAATGTCTGAATCTTACAATATGCAACCTTATTCAGTGAGTACTGCAGCCTGCATGTGGACATCTTCAGATCTGATGGTAAATAACGCTTTGTGTTCGACCTGTTATATGGGTCAGCTGTTTATGTGATAGTGTCGTTTATAGTAATGCAGCTCTCCTCTGGATAAATGCCGCTCTCTACTTGAGTCACAAGTGCTCGCTCACAGGGGTCGTTTTGATTGTTGGGTTTCTCTGTAATTATTGATGGGTCTTTACCTTACAATATAAAGCGCCTCGAGGCGACTGTTTGTTGTGATTCGGCGCTATATAAATAAAATTGATTTGAATTGAGTCTCAATGTACAGCACCCCACACAGCTCCCAGCAATTTCCTAACAGAGTAGTTCACCCTTATATCAAACACACTGCTGCCTCATTTACCCTACAGTACCCTAACACCTGTCTGTGAAACAGACGCATAAATCCTGCACTCACACTGTTATTTTGTTACTACATTACTCTGTCACTCATCAGATCTGCTTGTTTTTAATTGGCTCTGCTCTTGGTAGAAAGCCGGTCATTATTGAAATCTGCTGACTCTGTCCTTCTTCATAAATTAGAGCACTGTCAGTAGATCAGCTGCAGAGCTTTCCACTCCCACTGTGTTTATGTGTCCGGAGAGTAGACACGGTTGGGGGTGTATGGAAAAAGTGATGTTTCACCGTAAATATGCAATGCGTTTTGTGAAATGCTATAGCTTCTAGATTACCATTCATTTATCTTTATTTTCTATGCATTTTTAACTTTAAGACGTTAAAAACTTTTTCCTTTCTTTGAAATAATATCAATGACACTTCTTGAGTGAGCTGGGGCTCTAGGCAAAAATTCGATCAGAGCGCCTCCGAGTAGCGTTGATCATCATTATGCTGTAAATAATGTGACACCAACAAAAAAGTTGCACACTCGACATCAAGGCCAGCAGAGAACAACACACTGGCTGCTCTGCCAGCTAAGTTAACTAATGTTGGATGTCAAAGTAAATAAAAGAAGCAACATGATGCTAGCGCAACATACATTATTCAAGTGTCTCTAGACTAGCAGCGTTTAGTTAATTACCTTTATATTTAATTTGTATTACTGGCTTCACTCACCACTGCCTTGGCTTGTTCTTTTTTTCCTTTTTTTCTTCTTTATATTTTCACTCCCAGCAGGATAACTCCTCTTCATTTTCAGAGTGGATTTCCACGTCATTAGGTTTGTTTACACAGAAACGTACACAGACACCTGCCACGGGAGTGAGCGGAGCCAGGTGGGGCTTCCTTGGAGTGGTCAGGTCTCCCCGACTGTCAGTTCTAACTTTGCACACTGCCGTAGTTTAAAGTTTGTCAGGGCTTGGAGACTGGCTCGGGGCCCCAAGCAGTTGTCTCCCTGGCCTGTGCTTCTGAAAACACTTGCCGGTGTGCTGTTTAGTAACAATGCATATAGATACTCACTTGTAGTGCATTTATAAAAAGATTAAAGTTACAGTGTGTAAAATCTCACCACTAGATGTCAGTAGATTGCAGTTCTGTTTTGTTGTAGGAACAAACAATTCTGGCTGACGTTCATCTGTAGTGAGTGTCAGTCCACTGCTTATCTCAGCTGTCCACGTCTATTTACTCCAGAGGAGACGCTAAAACTATGTGAAAGGAGTCCAGAATGAATCAATGAATCAGTGAAGCTCACCTCTGACCTGTGACAGCGAAACTGGGATGAGTTGTTGGGGGATATCCTGAATTTTTCAGTCTGTATGCGCTGCTATTAGAAGACAATCACACATGCAAGCGTACAACGAACTCAAAAAAATAACTACCTTTACAAATCTGATTTAAAACTCAGCCAGGATCACAAGCAAACGTAGATCAATCAGAATCCACACAGCGCTATCGCCACAGGCTAAACGAACGGAAAAGTTGCCAGCATCGCTAACGGGGCAATTTTCGTTGGCTGACTGGTCAGGTTGCACCCCTACGTGTATGTAACTGCATGCTGTATATTTGGAGTTTATTCATGAGAAACTAATCAATAAACTGCATAGTTTTGAATAGGTATTTGTTGGGAAACACTGGGAATATTGGAAAGTCTGCTTGTTCTTGATGGGCTGTTTTTGCACACAGTTGGGATTCCGAATGTGTTTTTGGCTGGCTTTAAGCATGCTGTGTCTCATATCCACATTTATCTTTTTCATCTCGGTCTCCTAGGGGTGCAACAATTCTCAAAAACCACTGTTTTATTTCACACTTTTTTTTAGGGGATAAATAACAAAAATTAGGATTTTTTTCCCCCTTAACCACAGGCCTGATCACACTCATCATACAACAAATAAACTCCATTAGCCCGATGTATTTCCAACTGACTCATTATCTGAAAAATCCTGTAAAGATTACAGCTCGCACCACCAGACTAGCGTGCCGCAGCCGGGCATCAACAACTCCCCACGAGTGCTGCGATACAGGAGGACGGAACAGCACTGCAGACATGTTGGTCTCCGTTTCAGAACTGTAACACCTGCAGTGTGTCCTGAACAACTAATTCCAATTCTGGCCAATCTGGTCGCAGAATTCCCTCAAAAATGAGGCAAATACAACTCACTAGCACCCAAGAAGCACCATAGTTAGGCTGATCTTTCTTTGAAACAATTGATAAATATACTGGAAGTATTTTCATCAAAAGGAAAAATACAACTGTTTACTTTTTACTCCTAACTCTCTAACACCTTTGCAGGAATTCAGGTTTGCTGAATTCTGCTCACAGTTAAACAGGATAAGAGATAATTTCCTTTTTGTGACGATGAAAAGAGTTCACGATATCCATTGCAACACTCAACTTATCCCCTGAGCAAAAACCTAGCGCATTTCTCAGTTTCTTTTCCAAAACAAAGAAAACAACATGCTGCAGATGTAGATATTGTGCTCTTTGTGTCATATTCCATTCAGCCTTTGATGGGGAGTTTAGCCGACATCTCTGCCACATCCCTCCTTCAGCTCTGAGCCACAAGAGCTATTATATCATTTTGTTTTTGTTGTCTGAGCAGAGATTGCAGCTTTAAACTATGCTGCCACCAGGCTCGCTGTGTTTGACAAAGTTTGAAGTGTTCTGAAAGAGAAATACAGTATATCCAGTAGAACAAAAAAATATGCGCATTGTGTTGTGTTGCGACTCTGGCCTGCGGGGCACGTAGCTGTGAAACACGACACATTAGCTTGTCAAAGTGGTGGAGGTAATTTGTTTTGTTTTATTGCTGAATTAAAAGCATTGTCTTGAAGTCTTGCTCGGCCCGATTACGCGCACGTGTATTTTTTTCTCTCCCTGTGAACATGTACGGATGCATACGTCTCAGCATTTATTCATTCAATTTTTTTTCCCCAAGTGTATGCACGATTGATAGCATGCTTACTATACATAAAGAGAGAAGGAGAGAAACGAAAATGTATTTCCACCTATTATGCAAGTGTAATGAAACTATATCTCCACAGGCTGTGCAGATAGTCTGCTCTGACTTCCCCAGAAAAAAAAATGTAAGCACAGCAAAACTGAGCCTTTGCATACTTACAAGAACTCAGCAATATCTCTCAGTATCCCAGGCAATATTTCCCCTAAAACCACACACACACACACACACGCACACACGCACAGAGCTTTGACTGGAATTCTACTCGATGCTGGGCTGAAGAAAGAAAGCAATAATGGTCGGTGTTTGCAGAGCAAAATTCAAAGAATCATTTCTGTGCATATGCTGCTAAATTCTTGGCAAAGATACGAAGTTTAACTCCTGTGCACACAAGTTTTGCTGGTGAGAGGAGCGCCTTGCTGGCGAGTGTCGAGGTATGTGAGGACACCTGTTAAACATTGTAGCTGGCATCAGTAACGGCATAAGTTATTTGCATATTTCAAGTATGCATGAAGCGTACCCACGTATCAGCAGGAACGTGTCAAAATGGCACACACATTCCTCGGGAATTTTCAAACTAAGTGGCAGAGTCTGTCAGCTTTAGATTGGCCATGCATGTGCACACGCACACACATAGCTTTGCGTCATTATTTTCCGTGTGTGTCACATGCCAGGGCACTTTCCAAAGAGCCTCAGACGTGTGATTTCAGCCCTGTCAGGTGTGCAAGCATTTGTGTGTAAGAAAGAGAAAGTGAGCATGCTCAGTCCCTTTAAAGGCTTCAAACACTACGTCTTATAAATGGCCTCCTGTTGGCATAGACTACTGTGCTTTTGTCATATGTACTTGCTGTATCTTATATTTAGGAAAGTACAGGACTCAACATTATCTTACACTTTATATTTAAATATAAAACATTTTTTAAAACTTAAATTTACACCATTAAAATGGTATCAGGTTCAGCATTAAATAAGAACCATTGAATAAATCAGTGAATATTTAAACATGTAGGCACCAAAATATTAAACCAACTTGAGGCCGTAGCCCTTTAAGACCTATAAATGAACAAGTCCACCAGACCATATCTTTACAGTTATGCATGCTGTAGTACCATCTTGTGGAATATTTCAACTCATTATACATCAATAGAATCTTCAGAACCCTAATTATAATATGTATGAAGGAAATCCATAGTAACTACATAAGGTAGCAAAAAAGTGCACTAACCCACAAAGAAATTGAAATCCATTTTCTGTATTTGCATGTTATTATAGATACAAAAATACCATAGCGGCACATGCTAATAC
The DNA here is from genome assembly GCA_015106715.1 of Bujurquina vittata. Taxonomy (NCBI): domain Eukaryota; kingdom Metazoa; phylum Chordata; class Actinopteri; order Cichliformes; family Cichlidae; genus Bujurquina; species Bujurquina vittata. Next base: position 61,953 of record VUQK01023744.1, on the reverse strand, counting down.
ACATGATAAAGTGTGTGGCGTACATTCAGTTGTTAGCGCTTTCTACGCAGCTTTTGCGACCCGGTTAGAGGAAGGATACAGCTATCTGGGACACATTGAATGCATGACATGCGAGTGTAAATCCTCTGCTTTTTATATGCAAAATGAATTATTGATCTATCATATGTGGTTGCAATTCTACCAGCGTTTAAAAGCAGTTGGCACAGCAGTTGGCACATCCTCCTGACTTCAAATTCTGTATCTCATGGTCCAAGTCCAATCAGTGCACCTGTGCTCCATGGTGCTCCCACTGAGTGTACTGGGCGAATGGAATATTTTCCAGAAGATGGGGAAGTGATGGGAGAATAAAATGAAGAAAGTCTGTAAAAATATTTCCAAATACATTATTTACTGCAGGGACCTAAAAAATGATCATAAAAATATCAGTCACATTTTAAGGTATCGTGGACACTGGGTTTTGTGCCCAGGTTTTCAGTTTTGTATTCCTATATTTATTGTGTTTGGAGTTCTTTTTTTTTGCTTATTCTCAGTTTGTCTTTAGATGTTTTCAGTTACAAGTTACAAGGTAATTTGTTATCAGTTACCTGAGTTTCAGTTTATCCTGACTCTCCCGTGTTTCCACGTTTGTCCTGTTGTTTAGTGTCAACACTTCCTGTTTTATTTTGGTGTTTCGTTTTGCTCCCTGTGTCTCGTTACCTTGATTTAGCTTTGATGTGTTCAGTTCCCCAGTCTGGTCTCATTCCCCATCAGCCCCCAGTGTGTCTGTGTATTTAAAGCCTCAGTTTGCCTTAGTTCTCTGCTGTGTTGTACTGTTTGGTTTTGTGTTTATCCACTGCTGTCTTGAAATTGTTCATAAAGAAGATGCTCTGCCACAAACTGCATTGTGATTGCTTTGGTTGCTATAAGATTATCACAGTCGCCGGTAATTTTCATGGAAGATGCCAACTTGCCCTCAAACACTTACTAACTATTCAATTCACTTCAATTTTATTTGCATGGCACTAAATCACAATATTTGCATTATAGCACATTAGCCAGTAAGCTTCAGTCAAACCGCTCACCTTCAATGTAGCTGTGCCTTGCTGTTGAAACCAGCACGTCCCAGAAGTTGCAGCTTTTATTTTTAATATGAACGGTCTCCATTTCAAGTTTATGTTGCACTCTTAACAGTTTCAGAACCGGTTAGTTGCCAAGTGTTTGCAGACAGGTTAGATTCTTCCATGCAAACTACAAGCAACTGTAAATCTGCTAGCAACCGAAACAATCATAAGGAATTTTTTGATGCAGCACAGTAAACCTCATTGTGACCAGTTTCAGCTAACGACCTTCCACAACCACTTACCAACCGGCCAGGCAACACACATTCTTCCCTAGCAGCCAGTGGTTACCAGAGAGTCACTCACCAGTGTATAGGTCTGTGTGACCTATACACTGATTTCACAGCGATATCTATCGATGTCCAGCAACCACTTGAAATCAGTCAGGGAACACTATTTTTTTTTCCTGGTAATCAGTGGTCACCAGCCTGTCTGTATGTGACTGGTGCCATATTCTTTAAAACAAAATCTGTTTGAAGTTAAAAGTATTATGTTCATATCAAGCGTCATGTTTTTATCTACTAGAGTAGCTTCACGTTATTAACAGTTCGCTCCTCATTTGCCTTATTCTAATTTTAGCTCCTTTCCCTTTAAGAAGAAAATGTGGGCGGGGTTTCTGTGCTCACAGCCAGACACAAAGACATAGGTGGAGGTGCCAAATTGGTCGCAGCTGTGCATTGGAACAATGCGATAATGCAGCAATCATATTGCTGCAGGGGAAGTCGAGCCTTCTAATGCAAACAATACACAATCATACACAATTAAAAATCACCATAACTAATGATCAGCTATTTTGTTTCCTCTGTTTTTAGGAAACAGAATTGCTGTCTGAATCCAGCAGCTAGAGTTCACTGCATATGCATGTTGCATTTCATCTTCCTTTCTGTGTGGGTGTCCCCGCTCCAACTTTGCATTCATATGCAGCCTATGTTTCCCTTCCCAAACTTTCCCAAAAAGTTCTGACCCACTTTGTGTCTTCTCTTTGCATATTGGTAAACATATTTATGAACATGTAACTTCTGTATAATCAGCTTCCTGAGTTTTCCCCCCATAAGGTCATTTGCTTCGCTGACTGTCTTATCTCTATCTTTTACAACAAAGGGGATGAGAGAGACTGATTAGGGCCTTCAGTTGTCTGTGTGTTTGTGTGATTGTGCATGTGTTTGTGTGGACATAAGCCTTTAAAACTTTGTGTGTATATTTTTGCGCGCGCGTGTGTATTCTCTCTCATGGACCTCTGGGCCTTGAATGTGTGTGTGTGCGCGCGCGTGTGTGTGTGTCAGCCTTGGACCAGAAACATGAAATTTGCATTCTTTAATTAACATCCAAGCGTTCACTGGTGGTTGTAATTCTGAACTTGGGCTGCTGCTAGTTTTGGAATCACAAAGACAAACAACCCTGGAGGGGATTTTCCGTTTAAAGCTGTGAATAACTGAACTTGATTGGGTGACATTTGAGTGAGAGTTAGAAGCAATTGTGGGAAGAAGAGGGGGGGGGGTGGAAACAAATAATAACAACAAGCCAACATAGATGGAAAGCCTTAAGGATTTTTATTTTTGTTATTTTCTGCAGCAAGATAAAAGGGCTCTTGTACTAAGTGATATATAATAAAGTGGGAGTTTTCTCCCTGGTGATGTGGGCGAAAATGTACAATGGCATGCGGTGTCAGGTTTGGTTAGTGGAAGGGGGATGTTTGGCCATGATATGTTGTTTTCCTTTATAATGATACAGAAGCTTGGGGAAACAGGATTTCCATTTCATCCTTGTCTCTCCTCGGAAAAGTTTTGAGGACAGAAAAGCATGCATTTTGTAATTATTTTTTAAGTTAATGCTATGTTTCAAAGAAATGTTTCAGTCATGAATTAGCCTAGTGTCAGATGTCAGTGTTTTTACCTTTTGTTGGAGGGGCTTTGTGGATAAATCAATTAAAAACGGACTTTGAGCCCAGAGACTGACTTGGCTCGGATCTTGTAACAGTGAAACCAGCTTTTCTGTGTCCATAATTGTTATTTGAAGAGATATTGATCCTAAATATTATTCAATCATCATTTTACCCCAGTACAGCTTGTTAGTAGCACTACATACAGTCATGGCTAAATGTTTTGGATAAAGGCTTTGTAAGTTTCCTTTAAGCTGAGCTCTGGAGTATGATGGACATTAATTAAAGAATGAACACCTTACAGAAGATGCATCACGCTCTAGTCAATGAAGACTTTGTTACGGGGATGAAGTTAAGGATGAGATTTTTTTTCTTGCAGCTACATATTAACGAAATGTGTTTTTGTGGAGCTTTGTGTTATATTTCAGTTATTCTTCTGTAATTTTGTCTGCTTTGAGTGCCTTCTTGCTCAAGGCTGCAACTCACAGACTAAACCATGATCACGACCGTAACCTGCTATGAGGTCTGGATCTTGGTAATTATTTTTCTAAACATGACAGTAATAATTGGCATGAAACAGTATGTGATACTGTCGATGGGTTTAACTTTGAAAAGACTCTACAGGAATTCTATGAAGCCTGCTCTAATGTGCCTCTGTTTGGGTTGTATTTAAGGGGCAATGAGGAATGATAAGAGATTAGGTTTAGAGGTGCAAGGAGTGAATCAAAAGTATAATAGTGGCAGAGCCACTGAGTAACTTTCTTATTTGAAATGTAGAAATAATTCTGTATTTATAATTTTGTATCATTTTATTGTTTTATATACAGAATGATACATTCTATATTTCTATATACACACACTTCTGAAAATGAGGAAAGCTGTACAAGATGCAGTTTTATATTTAACATTTTCAGAATTTCTGGTTTTAATTGTATTCCAATTTTGGGACCTTCAGAAATATATCGTTCATACCATCTACTGGCCATCAGAGAACAGATTATACACTCAGAGAAAACGCTTCACCACTAATTTCTAAACCCTGATTATGACCCTGCCCACAGCATGTACACTTATTAAGAATTTAGTAAGAACTATTTGACCCTCGTCCAGAAGCCACTCAATGAATTGTGTATGAATGAAGTTGCCAGTGCTACTGTATTAATGTTCTCTTCCATGTCCACTAGAATACTTTACCAGTTGTCCAAAGTCTATCTGGTCCTTCATTTTTCTAATAATTTATGGCAATACTGTAAATTTTAATTTCTTTTTTAGGTCTATCATCTTTAGACGTCAACTAGCTAGCTGGCTTATGGCTAGCTTCTAATTGTGCTCACGTTCAAGAAGATCTGAGAAAACAGGTTTGTGTGCCCTTTCATATGAGTTGAAAGATTCTGGATCTTTTTTACTCTTATTTGTGCCTCTGTGTTTGTTTGGAAGTTAGCTTTGCAAACTTGAAGCACATTTGGGATTAGAGACAGCAAATTATGCTAGCAGAGATCAATCAAGGACGGCGCTCCACAAGTCACATCAACAAATGTACAGTAGCAACTTGTTTTATTAGCGTAGCACACGTAGGCCTTGTGATAAAATGTTCAGGTTTGGCTGTTTGAAAATCTGAAGTTAGCCAAAGTTGGTTAACGTTACATCATCCAGTAGTCACGGGAACTCCACTCCTCTCCATCAACTCCTGCCATTTTGCCTTTCTTCTTTTCCCTCCTTTTTTTTTTTAGGATTCTACGCTTGTATTCTGTGGCTCAGAATTCTATTTCAGCGAGCAGCTAAACTCATACACACGGAATAATAACAAAAAAGAAATAAAGAAGAAACAAATCAAATCCCAAGACGTCCCGCCCTTTGGTGTAAATCGAGCGTGACCGAACTGGGAGTGACAGCCGAATTTTCACACACCTGATGCATAAAGAAAATAATGCCAAAGGACGTCTTGTGCCTATCTGTGAGACGCCAGTGGCTACAAAACGGCAGTATTTGATACCCTGGGAACAGGTTACAAACACTCGCTGAGAAGATGCTTTTTTGCACTTGTCACAAATGTTGACATATCGGTGTCTTTTTTTTCTTCTTCATGGCAAATACCCAAGGGCTCTAACCTTTGTTTCTCATATTGTCACTCACACTCATTGTCAGGAACTACTATAAAAATGAAGCTATCCGGTGTAAATTTAACCATAGATTACTGTTTTCATTTGCCTCCTGGGGTATAGCCTCGGGACAAAAATCCTGCTCGGTATTATCCAACATGATCAGCGCAGATCTAATCTGCTACTGCTTTTACACTGGGTGACAATTTGCTTAAACAAATAACTTCCAGTGCAGCAGTTGGGAATCATTTGCATTAGTTTTGAATCTAAATGGTCACATGGGAATGAGTGCAGCTTCAATGAGAATAGCTTACTGCAGTTCTTTTCTATTGATGAGGATTCAGTCCATGATTCATTCTTTTACATTAAATACTGTTTACGAATCAAGTTACAAACACCTTGGTCGTTTACCAGACAGACTGTTTCTGTGACCATGATGTAAGTAAATGTCTGGGAGCCCAAAGGCTAGTCTGAAAAATTAGCCCCTGGGGGCATTTTTGGCAAATGAGGTCCCTCTTTTTTTGCTCTCTACTCACACATGATTTTTCAACAGAACTTGGACTACGAAACGAAAGATGAATTGAAACCAGAAAGTTTCCAAATGTGTCACTTACTTGCAGATTTAGCAAATTTATACGCAGACCTCTTTATGGCGATATGATTCTAAATGTAAATAAAGGTAAATTGTTCGACCAGATGTAGACTATGATCAGTTTAATACACTGTTCTGATCATAGTCTTTGGAAAATGATATGTTCAAATGGTAGAGCAAGTATAGCTCTTATATGTAAACAGATCCCCCCCAAATTACACAGCATTCCCCCATACATCCTTTAAATGTTGAAAGTGTATTCCTACTAAAACTGATTGTGAAGTTGCTGACCATGAGGCTGTTAAACCGTCCTACTTACATTTTGTTTGATGAAAAACTACTTTATAAGAAACAAAAATCCTTGGTCTAACATATATATATGTATAGTCTTGTATCTTGGCAGATTAATATAGACTCCTGGCCTTCAGCTAATGCCTTGTGCCATGACGATGGATCAGTTTAAGATTGGGAGCAAAAGAAAAAAAATCAACCACAAAGAGAGAGTCTGTTTAATAACACATTTATTTTTCTTAACTCCTTCCTAATTGCTCATAGATGACTAACGGGACTAAAGAAAGGATTATATCAATATTAAGGGTTTTAATACCAGCCTAAATGAGATTTTCCTACAACATGAAAGCAACAAAAGCACTGCTGTTTGAGCACAATGCCTGAAGCCCTGAGACCTGATGCGAAACAGCGAGTTTTCTGCAGGGATCCTAATTCAGACCCCACTGATGCTGATGCTTTTCTGGCTGATTGGCATCACTGATGTGTCCGCCTCCTCTGCTTATACATCACGGGGCGTTTAGGGCCTCGCTTGGACTCAGAATCATACGTGCACACGGAGAAGAGAAAGCACCGAAGATGATGTCAGCGTCGTGAAATATGTAACATGTTTCAAAGTACTGACTACATCAGAGGCACATGTACACATTCACAACACAAATAAGTATATATCTTCAAACGCTTTAAAAATCAAAGCCGTGCACTCTCACCGCACACACAGTGCAGTCTGTGCAGCTGCAGCTCGACGCTCAGCTTATCTGACAGTTTGAAAGAGAGAAACTGGGAGAAAAAAATGGCAGTGCAAAAAAAAAAAAGTTCAATAAAAGAAAGAAAAAGGGGGGGAAACAAATGTGTGTTAGTGAGTGCGTGTGTGTATGACAAAGTAAAAAGTATCAAGAGAAGATAATGGAGGGCAGGCATGGATTGATGCACCTTTAATGACGTAATATGCTCACAGAGTGACTGCTGGAGGTGCAGACATGTCTGCCTTCTGGTCTCACACCTTTCTTTGTGTGTTTTTGTTTTGTTTTTTCTTTTCTTCCCGAGTTTCTTCAAATGCCTGACTGAAATTTGGCCAATGGTGCCTGGATCTCTTTATTCCATCACTTTTTCCCTCATTGTCAAAATGGCATTGTTTTTATTGCTGTAACTGTTCAACGTGGTTGTAAGATTTATGAAAAATAATTTACAAATGTAAGGTTACAGCATCCTTTCCATTATCCGCACAACACATCACATACACATTTGCAGATATAATATTTCAGTGTTGTAAAATCATTCATGTTGGTTTTGTATACACACACACATGCATATGTCATGTGTGCACGTGTGATTTCAGGTTTAAAAGATGCAACATCTGATCGTTTTTAGGTAAAGTCCATCCATCCATATTCTTCCACTTATCCTTTTCAGTGGGGGGGCTGGAACCGTGCCGCAGGGTGAGAGGCGGGGCATAACCTGGACAGGTCACAGGTAAAGAGACAGCCACACAGGAAGATCCCGACCAGATGGTGCATTTAAACCCAGTGCTGTGAGGCTACAGTGCTAACCACCACGCCATGAGCTTCCCTTTTAGACGGTGTATTTTTATTTTTATGAAATAGTTGAATATATATGACATGGCAGCAACTGGATTTAGGCAAATAGGCATGATCATGATGACCTGCTGAAGCTCAGAATGTTGAAAAAAGGTGATTTAAGTGACTTGACACTGCGTGGTTGTTGTATTTCAGAATCTCCTGATGTTCTGGGATTTTTCCACACAACCATGTCTAGTATTTAGACAATGGTCAAAAAAAAAAAAAAAGGACAAAAATTAAAAAATAGATTTCTGGGAGAAAA
>VUQK01023744.1:41330-54136 GCA_015106715.1 Bujurquina vittata | reverse complement strand
CAACCATGTGTAGAATTTAGACAATGGTCAAAAAAAAAAAAAAAGGCAGAATATTCAGAAATTGTTTTCTGGGTGAAAATGTCTTGTTGATGCCTGAGGTCAGAGGACAATAGCCAGACTGCTTCAGGCTGATAAGGCAACAGTAACTCAAATAACCACTTGTTACAACTCGTTACATAAAGTATGCAGAAAAGCATCTCTGAACACACAATCTCTCAGGAATATTTTGAGGTCTGTTGTAAAAGCTTTTTTCTAATTCCTTTAATCACTACTTAATATCAATATAAAATTGGATTAAGCTTTTTAATGTTTATTCCCGAGGTTAGACAGAGTTTAATAAAATAATTAAAGTCAAATGACATTTGTGAGGAGCAGCATATTTATAATAGTAAACTTTTCATTTCTGTTTGAGCGTCTTCATTTTTATTACCATAACTCTTTATTGGAAATGTCTACATGCGTACGTCACCGTTTGAAACATAATCAATAATTGGCGACATCAGACATCGGCAAAGTTCTATCAGTAATTTCCACTTGTCAGGTCCTTCTTTTCTCCTTTTTTTTCCCTTCGTCCTGCAGTTACTCTGTGACACAAGTTTGGCAAAAAAAGAGATGTTTCCTGTGTTATCTCTGTCTCACACCAGTAAGGAATCTGATTGGCTATTTGGTCCCGTGGATGATTGGTGACATTGCCACTCATTTCTCTGGTGATTGCAGGGGAAAAGGGCATGAAGTTGATATCTTCACTGTTATTCACTTACTGTTTTATAGACAGATGAGAGCAAACTGATGTGACAGTAACAGTTTGCTATTTAAGTCATCTTCATTACATTCTGGTTTGTGAATTAATGGAGCGTTAATATGAATATTTACTCCAAAGGAATTCCAAGAAACTTTGTTTTTTTAAGGATTCGTGCATACTATATTCTAAGCCCACAGAAACCGTGCAGCTCAAGACAGGATTCTTTATATGAAATAGACCTCCAGATTTCTGGGATATAATGCACTTGGAGGATTTTAGCACACATTTCTAAAAGCTATGTGATAAGCGGCACTTAACCACTGCTTTGCTGAGGGAAAAAAATATATTTTGCTGAATGTACATCGGTATTCATGGCACGGGGAAAAAATGAGTCAGAAAAAGGGGGAGGAAAGTGGAAGGAGGGAGGGAGCGTGGAGGATTTGCTGAAAGTTTTGACTGGAAATCTGGAGATAAAGCTTTTCGATCTTGGGATTTGGCCCTCAGAGCCGTTGAGTTTTGGTGCTATGTATGAGCCAGATTAAAAGGAGGGCCCGACTCGGAGTGCCGCCATGCTCAGACAAGTGTGCTGTTAAACTGGGCTCACCACTGCTGATCTCTCAAAATCCAAGGCACACTTTCAGATCTAATGTCATTTCAAAGCAAATGGTTTTAGTTTAATTAGTTCACACAAGTGACTCATGGGTTCATGCATGATATTAACTAAGCCTGAATAAACCTTTTGGGAGACCAGTATACCCGGCATTTTTGCAGGTTAAGGACCCAAACTTAGATTTGAAAGGCAGGCAAACACAATCCAATGCAAAACTGCATGAACACAGAAGGAGGAGCAATTACTTCAAAACAAAACAGGAAGTAACAAAAACAGGGGCTAGACACACATACCAACAGCAGCTTTACAAGAAGAGAAACACTGAGGAAGGTTAGGAAACACAAGACAACGAGCATAAAAATGACAAGCTCTAAAGAATCACAAACTAATAAACAGAAGCACAAAAAAACTTGGCTCCATGACAGGAAAACACTGGAATGCTGGATACTATGGATCTCAAAGATGATTTCCAAATGTGAATAAAAAGCCAGCTTGCTATTCCTTTGAGGACACAGGATAGGTAAAAACTCTACTTGTTGTGACAGACTTGTCTGTCGCTGCCTTTTGCACAATTACTGCTCCATTTTCCAGCCGTTGCTAGGATACCCAAATCCAATAGTTTTTTTTCGAGGTCATCTCTCGCATGTGTCAGCCAGAAACAAACGGGACGAGCGCTAGTAAATCAAAAATCTATCCCTAAATCCCCTGTGACATCGTATCCCTGACTATCCGTTAATCCCCGCTTGTCACTGTCGAGGTAGATCAAAGTAAATACGAGGCAATCGCCATGATGAAGTTTTGCCAGGAGCAGGAGTGTGAACAGAGGGTCCACCGGTGCTCCTGTTATCTCACTGCCCCTCCGCAGACAGCTCATGAATATGAGGTTGTAAAACGGACTTCTGTGGATACTTTGGACTCCATTTTAATCCCCCTGGTTATTAGTCAGATTATAGGAATAAACTTTGAAATATTGAAGGATGGTACAAAAAAAAAATTATAGTTTACTGAGATCAAGCTGAGAGCAGTTGAGTGAAACTGGTAAATACAGCGTAATTACAAAAAAATGGTCATAACTAGCATTATAAAAATCACTACTGTAATCCAAAACTTTTATATCTGTTTTGTCGCTTCTGGAGTCATCACACAACATGCTGAATATGTATGACTAATTCTTTTGATGAGTACAGGTGTGATGATAACTGCCGCCCGGTACTTGAAAGATCAATCTAACTGCTCATCAAAACTGGGAACATACGGCTCATAGCTGAAGAAAAAGAGGGTAAAAAAAGATGTGCATACAGTGAAATGAAACTTGAGGAAGAATGATTTCTCATGATAGCTGTCTTACTTGAAATAGATGCACCACATGGGTCAGGATGAAATTAGCGTGTAGCATCTTATAGTACACACCTATTTTTTCTTAGAAATCTGAGTAAATTCTCAGCAAGGCACCAGAATAATACCCTGCAGATGAATAGTAAGAAGGGATAAGAAAACTTGCCTATTGCTATGAATCATTTGCATACCCTGTATTGTCAGTAGTAATGGTTATGCAAATCTGTGCATAAAACAAACAGTAAAGAGCAAGGGCAACTTAAGAAACACCTACGCTTACCATGATATGTTCTCCCTTGTCTTTATCCTCAGAAAAGCATGTAAAGTTTTTCCCCAACAGAACAGTATAAATCTGACCACTGGACACACATTTGATATTTTGATAATCACATATCAGAAACACCTGTTAAGTTACTAAAATGTAAATAAACAGAAGTGACTGCAAATCTCCACTGTACTTAAGATGTTCCATTAGAGGCTTCGAGGCTGCCTGCATTTCAAACCTGATGTTATTATAACAAACAATACAGCAAATATGAACATGTTAAATAACTAGACATTACCCTTCACAATACTACATTATTTAGGCTAATTTGGGTTTTGCATCATATTTTGCAGGGTATGTTTATACAGCTGTTTTTCCTCCAATTAATCTGTCAATTTACATAAATGTTTTGTATTATAATTATTAATAATATTCTACTTTTCACTGCATATGTCCCAGTAGTGTTGTGAATATGATGAAAGTTATATTATAGGCTTTTATTTTATTAATGTGCTTTTTAGTTTATTCATCTGCTGATAATTACCTCATTAGGCATCTCACATTGAAACTTACTTAACATTTCAGTAACCTCAGAATTTTTGACATTTCTGCAGAAACCATTTAATATTTTGCACACCTCCAAATAAGATTTATTCTTTTTATAAGCATAAAAACTAACAAAGGATGGATGGAACACTTTTCACTCCATTATTTCTGCTTGAGATTCCTCAGCTAAGAAAGTCATGGTCAAGAGTTGATGTCTCTGATGAACAATGCGGAAAAAATGGCGACAGAAGAATTCTTTCCTCTGAACAAATTTCACCAATAGGGATGCATTTGCCTTTGTTACCAGGAGCGTGTTGGATTTGAATGTATTGTCATGTCTTTGATGTAATCTGCCTCAAAAACCAATTTTCCTCACACTGGCCATCACACAAGTGCAAACAGAGAAGCAGGATTTCCATGGCTACAGCAAATGAAAGAAAGTAATCAAGCTAACACTCAAAAAAAGAGCCTTTTTTCCCCCTTTTGGGGCCCTCTGAGGAGAACAAGTACAGCTGTTATTCCTACTGTGCACACACGCGTGCGTATTGACCCCGCTAATGTCCGTGGGATCCAGGCGTCTTGGGAAATCTGCTCCAAATTGGACTTTAAGCAGACATGGCCATGCTTAATGAGGTGTTGATCAGGAGTACAGATCTGCAGTCATAGGACGGGACAGTGGAAGTGTTTACCAGCATGACCAATATTGACACGGACAATCATTCTGCTGAGGTCTGGGTTCAGCGTGGAGATGAGCAGTTCAGGTCCCCTGTGATGTGGGAAATGAGAATAATAACAAGCACGCCCACCATGCATCCCTTGTTAATGCTGCGCTGTGTGGAATTGAAACCCCAAGAGGCCAGGTTTCTTTTAAAGAAGAAAGACTGCTGGCGGACACGCAAACACTTACATATATGTAACTTTGCGACAGGTCATTTTCTTTTCCTTTTTCCTTTTCTTGTACCACCTTGTTGTCCAGAAGGTGGTGGTGACAATGCACCTCAAAGTGTCTGGCTATGTGGAAGGAAGAGGAAAAAGAAGAAAACGAAGACTAAGGGCAATTTCATGTCTGTTATTCACCGCTGGGAATTTCCATTGAAAGGGTAAGGAAGCGTTGGTGGGCGTGGGTTTGTCCAATCGTGTTAAATGAACATTGAGAAGGATGGTTGTCAAATACATTTCAATTCAATTTTAATTAAACAGCGCCAAATCACAACAAACAGTTGCCTCAAGGCATTTTTTACTGTAAGGTAAAGACCCTACATGAATTACAGAGAAAACCCAACAGTCAAAACAACCCCCCCATGAGCAAGCACTTGGTGACAGTGGGAAGGAAAAACTCCCTTTTAACAGGAAGAAACCTGCAGCAGAACCAGGCTCAGGGAGGGGCAGCCATCTGCCAGAGGGGACATTACATTAAATGTCATTGTTTCTTAAGCTGACTGAGTATCATTGTAATTAACTACTATTATGGGCTCTTTTAAATGCATTAACACTTATTTTTTTGCAGTTGGACTCGGACACACTCTTAATGCTTCTGAGCCCTGTTGCTGATATCAGTTTTTAAACTGTTCATAGTGTTTCCCCCCTTGCTGTGTGCAGGGTTTTAGCACCTCCAAAGTCTCCAGATTGGTTATTTCATGTCATATGAATGTAATAAGTATCCTGTTTACAGTTAAAAAAAAAATAAAAAGGTCATGGAGACATTGCAGACACTGTGATTACATTTAGTATTGTGCTATGCAGCTCTTTCATCTGTTTTTCTGCCCTGACAAAAAAGTGTGGGCGAAGCAAAGCACAAGACGAGAGACTGATGTTGTTCAGCGCTGACCTGGGAGTGAACTGGACTTTAGAGGACCGAATGTCCAGACGCTGTTAGACCATAAAGAAAATCTCCCCACTGTGTGGCACGGCAGTGGACGAAGAGACATGGAAAATAAAAAGGACACAGACTTCTTCCTCTCCATTAAGCTCTCTTACTCTCTCCTTTACTCAATCTCTGTCACTTTTTTCTCCCTTTCTCCTTTCCTCTTGTCCATTAAAGTCATTCTTGCTGTCACTCTTCCTCAGTCTCTGTCTCTGTTACCAGAAGACAGCTGTTGGCTCCGACTGAAGACTGTCTGCTCTCAGATAAGGTGAACAAAATGAAATGTTCCCGATTTTAAATTGTTCATAAATTTACTGTTCTTCTTCCCGATCTTCAGTTAATACATCATTTTCACCCAAAAACGTGAAGTTTTTGATGCAACGTGTTAAACATAAGGGAATGGTCATCTGCAACGTGATTACTTTGTATTGAAGACCCGCCTCTCATATCTCACACACAGCATCAAATACACAATCATTTCCATATGCAAACTATGACCCAAAAGCGCGCGCATTCACATCCCTCTTGAAGCCAACAATAAGTTTGGCTGCAGCTCAGCAATCCATTATGTGTGCACTGACCCTGGAGGCTGAAGCGCCCTTTCTTCCTCTTCGGCGGTGCCTCACCCCCCCGCCTGAGCTGAACCATGAAGCAGCGAGACTTCACAAGTGGGGAAAGAGTAACTTCAAAAGGCTGGAGATGAGTTGCTCAGATCTTCGCTCAGTGTGGCATTGCCACGTGCACACGGCGATTGTCTGTGAGGTGAGGACTTCACAGGCTGCTTTGAATGCAGATAGGAAATACAATAAGAAGGAGTCACAGAAGAGGCTGAATTTTATCACAAAGGCTTACCTGTTAAAATGATCTGAATATCTGTAAAGAGCTAAGCCTTTTTTTTGTTGTTGTTGTTTTTGGTATGTGATCAAACCTAGTTCAAGTGGAAAATAGAAAAAAAACTGCATTTTGATAATGGAAGTGACCAATAGAGCACATTATCCTGAACACAGCCGTTGATATTTGCCTGTAGGTCATATTACCAGCCTTATATGTCAGACATGTTTCTTTTAATAAAGCTGAATGCTTCAACTGCACCCTGAAGACGCATCTTTCGATCATGGCAGCAACACTATTTAAACATTCCCGATGACGTGTAAACAGGTCGTTTCATTTGCCTTCCGCTAATCACCGCTCTCCTTGAACAGAATCATTAATTTCAGACCGGCGGTAGTTATTTTGTCGAATTTACAAAATGGAAAACGGACCATTTTTACTCATGTAGTTTGGTTTTCTGCAAACGTCACCACCTCGAAAATAGTTTAAATCACCGTGGCAATAAACTGACGCCTGTCTGGTGTTTTCTGTGTTGCTTTGGGTCCTCATTAGGTGATTAAGTGAAAACAGGTGCAGATGATTGCAACCTCTAAACTGTGTCAAAGTGGTTGGAGGAAGGAGGGGGTACTGGTGAATAAATTCAAGTTAATAGCCGGTGAACTGCTGTGTTTATGCCTAATTTAGTTGGGTTTTTTTGTATGTTGTTTTGCATGTGTCGTTTTTAAGAAGTGCTGACTGAACGCCATCATTGTTGAAAGGTTGATTTTACAAAGGTTCTTGGGAAGGCAGGAGGGATCTAGGTCAGGTAATGAGGCAATTGGACAGGGAGGCGTTTGGCACGCCGTGGTGAGAGACTGATGAGCTGCTAGTGACAGGAGTTGCAGTAGAACACAAGGTGAGGAGACTAACATTTAAAGTGGGCTTTGCCATTAGAGCTGCAGTGTTACCAGAACTGGTGGCAGGTGATGAGTAGTGCCAGTGTACGAGAGGTGGATTGCAGGCATTTGAATACTCCAAAAACAACAAATACATCATATTGCCTTTTCCTTGCACTTAATGGAAAACACCATCAGATCAATGAAAGGTGGGCAGTGGAACTGATATGGAGAATGCAGCCACACTAACATAACATGACACCAGATTTGGGCATCCACCCCAGCGTGTTCTTACTCTGTTATTTTATGCAGGCATCAATTCAATACTAAGTGATTTAAACTAAGTACTCACTAAGCGTACTGTATGCACACACGGGGCATCTCCCCTAAGAGCCACATACCCTCAAAAGCTTATTTTCTTCTTTTTTGCATTCATGGCACAAACAGAAACACTGATGTGATGTAAAGATGAGCATAACATGGCAACAACTGCAATCACAAGAACCCAAGATTGAGGATGCCGTGATCGGAGCTGCGTGTTTGTTGTGATCACAAAGCCCGCAACATGCAACAGAGTAAGGAGGGCAGCGTTTCTGCCAGAAATGATGCTGCTCTGACCTGCCTGGGGTGGGCAGGGGATGGCAATTTAATGTACAGTGCTATCCATCGTCTACAGCGCTATTAGGCTCCACGCTCCA
The DNA here is from genome assembly GCA_015106715.1 of Bujurquina vittata. Classification (NCBI taxonomy): domain Eukaryota; kingdom Metazoa; phylum Chordata; class Actinopteri; order Cichliformes; family Cichlidae; genus Bujurquina; species Bujurquina vittata. Next base: position 46,370 of record VUQK01023744.1, on the reverse strand, counting down.
CACATAAAACAGTGAACTGACCGTCGCGCGTCTATGCACACAAAGCTGCTGTGACCTTTTAATTTATTGTTAAAGCTTCTTTAGTTCCTTTTCTCGAAAAAGCTTCGCTGCACTGTATTTCCACCATCGCAGGTAGGTTGTATGCATGAATGTGAGTGCGAATAGTTGTCTGTCACTGTGTGTTAGCCCTGCGCCAGACTGGCAACCTGTACATGTATGTGTACATGTACCCTGCTTCTTACTCACTGACAGCTGGGACAGGCTGACATGGGCTTCACTTTTATGCTGTTTCTCTCCTTTTTTTTTTCCAATATTTCTTCAACTAGCGCCCAAGCTCAGGTCCAAGCTCAGTTTGGAAAACATTTGAAGGCAGTTAACTTGTAGAGCCATGGGTTTGGAGCGAGCATGCAGAGTTTACAGTCTTTAACTTAGACTAATGTTGTGTATATGAACCATAAAAGTAATGATCTGTCACACTATTACGGGCCTGTTTTTAAATAAAGCTGATCTGACTGCGATAAACCCAGCCATGCTACTCATTTGAATTCAGAGATGAGTCCAGCAGAGTTTAAAGGCCATTGTAGCTCTATCCCACACAGCCTGCATCTTGTGTATCTCTGGTCCTGTGGTTAAGTCCAAGGTTGCACCCATTAGAGACTACTGAGACCGACACATGGAGGATGATGATGGAGCTCAAATCCCTGATGGTGCATTTATTTTTTCACCGCTTTCTGATCATTTCCCATCTCGCCTCGACACTTAATAGTAAAATGCCAGGCTTGATCACTGGGTATGTGGTGCAATAATGTAAAGTAAAGACATCTGAAGGCTTTAGATGGAAACAAAGTGTCAGGTTACTAATATGTCTCTACAATATGTTGTAAGCAGCGTTTCTGTTGCCGTGTGTAACTATTTTCTCAAATGCTCTCCATCATTTTTAGGGTCATGTTCCAGTCTGTGTGCATTTTCCCCCACCTTCATAATATTTGATCCTTGGCACTGTGTTTTTGCTGAAAGTTGCTGATTGTTCCTTGCACAGGGTCATGGAGGGAAATCACACGAGAAACGGAATTACATTATAGCTTATTTGGAGGCCACAAGGTTTCATGGGAGCCATCCATCAAATGTTTTGAGGTGTTTTTCGGAGCTCATAAAGAGATGATTCTGCAAACACTGCATAGTCTCAGGTAGGTTCCGCTGAGCAAATCAAGTACAGTGCGCAAATACTCACCTCTCTAAAAATGGACAGTGGCCAGCAGGTCACTGAAGCACATCAGACTGGAAACCTTTGGGATGAAGAAAAATACTCTAATATGAATATTAATGTCCTAAATGACCCAGGCTATCAACATGTTTTGCATACTTTTTGACCTCTGAATAAAGTTACAGTATTAGTTTCTCCATATAAATAATAAAGATAAAAAAGGGCAATCAGTGCCCCTCTGATGCAGTGGTTGCAGTATGTTTCCAGGGGATTGATTATACTGAATATTATTAATAATAATGCTTAATAATTATTTATTAGTTAAAAACTGACAAAAAGGCCCAATAACACAGAAACTCTCATTCTTGTGTGGTGTGTGCTAACATATAGAAAGTATTGCATAAAGATTTACATTATAATATAAAATATGACATTTGACCTCTTCAAGGTCAGTTTGAAAATCAAAGTGGTAATAATGCTGCAGAGCTATTTAAAGCTATGTTTCTTAGTGCCATTGCTTGTACTGACTTCATATAGGCATCTAGTGAATGATAATGGGGACTCTAAATGTCACATTACTTTGACCTTTGACCTGACTGTGTTATATCTTTAAAGTATTGTCAAGAAAAGTAAAATGAGCTGCCTGGTTAGTTAGAAATATACTGTAGAATATCACAAATCAATACCTATTATCCATAATGTTACATAATGTTTGTGCAACCAAAGTAAACATCTGTCATGCTGCCCTTTTTTACTGCACTACAAACATCTTAAAGTATTGTTAAAAAAAGAACTAAAACTGTAATACACAACTATTCCCTTAAAAGTAAATACTGTGCAGAGAGTCAGCTGGCTCGGCTGAGTGCTTCTTGCTGATTCTTAAATAGATGAACCTGGTTGGCAGTTCCAAATAAAATCAGCATCAAGTTCATTTTTTTCAGGTGCTGCAGAAAGGTGCTCCTTCCAGTTTAGGCCATGGAGCGACTCATTCAGCAATTCAAAAGTAATGTCACCCCACAGTCCCTTCCCCACACTCAGCATCCTTTTTTTCTTCTTCTCTTATTCTTGTCATCCCATCACGGATGCATACGCTGACAATGTCACAGTACTCAAGCTTCTATCTTTGGCATGATACTAGTGCTAGAGAAAGGGAACAAGTGCTCACAGAGCTGCTTTTTTTCTTAAGTGGCAGGTAATTATCCAGCCCGGTCTGACGGCGGCTTGTGAAACAGTCACGAAAAAAGTATCTGTTTTTTTCCACGTTCATGGTCACCCACAAGTGGACATAAATTTGTAAGTAATGCATTTCAATGGAGTATATATTTCATGTTTTTTTTGTTTGTTTTTCTGTAGAGAAAGCAGGGAGGTGTCACCATGGCAACCAACTATTGTATTTTAGCCCAAACCCTGATATTTTCCCAGAGCCAACCTGATGACTTAAATGAAACTACTAACCTTAACCAGTTAGTTTTAATGGCTAAAGCCAATCCTGTGACATATTTGTAACAGATACCCTATTAAAAAAAATGACATGTATGACTCAAACTTGGGTCTGTGGTGTGGCTGAATTAATGTTGATTGTGTGATTGTGCGTAGCCACTGTCACACAACCCAGTGGTGTTGGACTTCCACATTTGGAAACCTCAGCTTAAGCAAACTGGGCTGTCACTATGTTTCAGAGCCAGAAGTTACAATACTTGGATGAGTGCTCAGTAAGGTTGCAAACAGCAGCAGAACTAACACAATGGAAACCGAGTGAGTTCTGTTGTGAATCAGCCTAGACACCAATCAGGTACAGCCAGCTGTATCAGGAAACTAATGACAAAGATTTGAAAATACCATCTGCAACACAGTAAAATCATCATTAATTATTTTTTTCTTTTTTTATTAGGCTGACAATGATCTACTTTTGTGTCATTTGCCATATACCACCTGTATGCTATGACTATGATGAAGTATGATTATCTGCATGATATCTTCTACCATACTGTAGAATGCTGTTGGATAAATCCACAAACACAGTCAACCTGCATGTCAGCTAATCCGTCTGTAAAAAACCTACACAAACCCCCAAAACCAGGGGAGTCTCTTTTCCCTGCTGCGTCGCTACACAACATCAAAGGGTTTCGTCACCTGCCTTTGGACATTTCTGTCATTATTTCAGTCACTGTTGCACCCCCTCTGTGGAACCGCAGAACACAAAAATATTGTAAAGTTTACTGGAGGTCCTTCAAATGTCATAAAAGGCACTGACTTCCATAGTCTAAAAGTAAGGCCCAGACTTGGTGTTTAAAAAGTCCAGACCAATATTAAAAAATGATCATTTAAATAATGTGATATTTTTTTTTCTGCCATTGCAGTTTAAATGTGAAAATATGATGAACAGGTTGCTCAGAGCAGAAGCAGCTCACTGTTTGGTAACTCGTAATGAAATGGACAGGTGCAAATTCATTGAAAGCTGGCTCGTCACCCACTTGTTGTAGATGCATTTGAGCCAACATTAATTGTCTATAAAAAAAAAAGGTGTTTCAACATTGGCAGTCAAGGCGATGGAATCCTGTGCACGTTCCAGTTCAAGCAGGTGCAATGACTTAGCCTACATCAGTGCCTACATGGATGTGCTTGTTCTTCAATGAGTGCCTAAAAAGAACCGCATAAACCAAACGACTCTTCTCTCTGCTCGAGGAATACGAATGTCAAAATGCTCCCGAGAACTAAGGTCATTTTTTTTGGGTTGTCGTCAAGCAGATCTTAAATCTTATGGCATTTTAATAATCTCGGAAAGTCTCAAATCTAGCTTGTGACAAGCAGGGTTTCTGCAACACAACAACTGTGTGCTCCAGCTCTCACAGAGACTCATTAGACATAACATGTGGCAGATAGAGAAACCCGCAGCGTCTTGCACATGCTGTCTGATTACAATCGCACAAATGTCTTGGCATATGTCCCATGATTGGATTTGCATGGTTGACGTGCTGCACATCCATTTCCTTTAAAAGTAATGAAGACAGAGTTTTAGAGTCATAACATTGGGACAAACGGTATCGTGTGTACTAAGGTATTAATATTTGCGCGCGTCCTCGACTGCAGCAGAGGAGCCAACTGAGCCACCCGGTCATAAATGTCCTAATGTTACTGCGTGATACATGACACAAGAGTGGGCAGCATTTCACACTTCAGACTTTTTTATGCCTTTGGATGGTTTTACATCACGTCCGGGTGTGAGGCGCCAGTTGAGCACATTTACAACTATTATCCCCTTCATCTCAATAAAAGTTTCAATTACGCGACAGAGATGGGATCAGATAATGGGCCGTGGTGGTGAAATACTGTACGCTCATATTCGCAGAAGAGAAAAGAGACGGCGAGGGCAAAAGAGGCGAGGGGTAATTCACGTGCAATGAGGCTGCGATTATGGCTGCAAGTTGGATTTTGTTCATTAGGGAGAATCTCTACAGGCGATGATATGTGTACGCACGCACAAACATACACATTCCAAAACGCGAATACCCTGTGACACAAGTGTGCTTAAGCTGCATGCATTAATGGAAGCCATGTAAATGGTGTGGAACAGAAGCACTTAGGATTCAAAGGAAATTTCTCATGAATTTGAAGCAATTACGGGCTGCGTGATAGGTTATCGTGTTTTGTAAATAAGCTCATGCAGATGCATATTCAGGAAGAAGCACAGAGGAGGTGGTGACAGAAAGAGATAAAAACAAGGGTTTATTTATGTTATCGCTGAGCTATTCAAAGTGTATTATTCATTTTGATCCAGAACATGAGAATAATGCAAGGGAATAAATGGTCAGATATGAATTATGTTTTCTTTCTGC
>VUQK01023744.1:16958-29125 GCA_015106715.1 Bujurquina vittata | reverse complement strand
ATAAAATTATTCAGCATGAATTGTTGATGTCTTGGATAATTGCATGTTTCCATGGATACAGTCCCTCTGAATATAGCCTGCTCTCAGAGTAGAGATGTTAGAGATGGGAGACAGCAGTGGTGAGATTAAAGCAGAGGAGAACACGGGGAACTTTGCACAGCTGGCTCAGTGACGAACACTATTTCAGGGTAACTGCTTTCTGAACAGCTGTATTAGCAGGAAGTGCTTAGCTGACTTTGTTCCTGCTTCTAGAATGAGCTGCGCACAACATGCATGGTAGCTACTGCTAATATATCCATAAAATTTTCATCTTGTTGCATAGACAGTGTCATTGAAATGTTTGGACACACATTCTCATTCATTTTTTACATTTTTTTCCTGCATTGTAAATTAATACTGACGTCATCCGGACTATGAAGGAACACATAAGGAATCTTGTAGTAAACGTAAAAGTGCTAAACAAACCAAAATGTGTTTTAGATTTTGATTCTTCAAAATAGGCACCTTTTGCATTGATTACAGCTTTGCATGCTCTTGGCATTCTCTCAATCAGCTTCGTGAGGTAATCACCTGAAATGGATTTCTAACAGTCTTGAAGGAGTTCCAGGAGCTGCTGAGCACTTGTTGGCCGCTTTGCCTTCACTCCGCGGTCCATCTCATCCCAAACCGTCTCAGCTGGGTTTTAAACAGGTGATTGTGGAGGACAGGTCATCTGACGCAACACTCCATCACCCTGTTTCTTGGTCAAATATCCCTGACATAGCCTGGAGGGGTTTTTGGGGTCAATGGAAAATAAATGCTCCCACTAAGTCCAAACCAGATGAGACGGTACGTCGCTGTAGAATGCTGCTTAAGTGTGCCTTGCATTTTTTTTTTTTTAAATGTCAGCAAGAATGTGAATGAGAATTGCAGATATAAAATTTATCTTGCCCTCAAAAGTCATTTCAGCCTGTGTCCACTGTAGATGCAGCTTTTTATTCAGGTGAGGAAAAAAGGCTGAAATATGACCTTTAACCTTGGCTGGAATAAAGACTACATTCATACACGATGGAAAGACATTTAAAGTTATTTTGTGCTAAACCATCTCCCACACACCATGTGATGTTTTAATGTAAAGTGTATTCAGCTCTTTTTTTGCTGAGACGTGTACACTTTGAGTCCTCATTTTTTAGTAAGTGATGATGTAACTTAATACAATGGAAATGCTGCTATGATTAATATTCTCCACCTCAATGTAGATTACCTTTAATGTGCATTATTTTGAAGATGTTTATAAACCCTTTGTAATTTTCTGTATTTCTGCATTAAGATGAGCTTACACACCATGAGTAATAAAAGTACACAAAGGCAACCCTGTCGGTCCAAGTTTGACTTTCTCCAGACCAAGAACGAGATTTCTGAGGTCCTCTAGGAAAAGAGATGCTGATGCTCACCAGGCTTTAAAAAGTCAAAGGAGGATCGCTAAAAGCATTTGATTTGACTGATCTTCCAATAGACAGAATATACAAATAGAAAACAAAAAAAAAAAGTCCTACTCATCCTCCACAGGTGTTGCTAATGTTCATGTTCACGACTTCACCTTCAGCAGAGGACTCACGTTGTGTGCATGAAAGACTGCAAGGAGAAAGCACTGCTCTCATGCAAGGCTGTTGCCTCCAGTCAGCAGTTTACTAAAGCTCACAAGGATAAAGCAGAAGGCTGTTGGAACAGTGTTTTGTGCATGAGTCCAAACTTCTTGGTAAAAATGAAAACTGTTATGTTTGGAGACAGAAAAACATGCCCCGTCTCTGGCAGCAGTATCATGGTTCAGGCCTCTTTCGCTGCATCTGGGTCTGGTTAGCTTGTCCTTATTGATGAAGCCATCACTTGTGAATAACCCAGATAAAGTCAGTCACCATTGGTCCCAAGTAGACCCCTCCTCTCTCAAAGTCACCTGGGTGACTAAGCACTTGAGAGTAAATGTGTGGATGGAAGTGGGTCATGCACAAGAAAATGACTGTTAGCATGCAAACTGCTTTGCCAAAGGCTGGCCAAAGAAAAAGAAAGTCCCCCATGTGAGGGAAGAGGTCATGGAGAACAAAGAGCAGAACTTCCTCCAAACTTGTGCAAAAGTGATGTTACTGCAAATGCTTACACAAGATACCAAAAGCAAAGGTTAGAAGAAACAAGGAACATAGAAACGTAACAAATCTCCAAATATTTTCTCATGTAACTCCTCTTCTAGTGTTTTTATATAGTCAGTTTATGATTTATATGTAACAGTCATAGCCTAAATGTCCCCATTTGTTGATTCGCGATTTTATCCTGCTCCTAAAGAAGAAATAAATGGCCATCACTTCAGTTTTTAAGTCAGAGAGACGTGTATCTCAGTAAAGTACACATATAGTAGATTTTTCTTGTCATTTAAAGCTTCTTCCTAATGGCTAAGAAAAGCAGTGTTGTAACAACATCAGTAGCATTAGTGTGCTAGATTTTTCAGTTTTCTACTCGCGCTCAATCACAAAACGATGTCCCAGACAAAATCCAGCCTGAGTGTATCAGAGCCAAAACAGCAGAAATGTAGTTGAAAGCACAAAATGGAACGCGGTTTATTAAATAGAGAAGAATAATGTGGAATGGAAAGAGCAAAGAGATAGGTCTCTGAGCACAGCTAGTTAGTTCCAAATGCATCAATGGGCCCTCCTCTTGACTCAGGCGGTAAATTAAGGGGCAGGGCCCATTTTCCTCAGTGGGAGCCTTAACAGGAATTCTCTCATGCGTGGAGCTGAGTGGCCTGATGGGTTTTCAGCCTCAAACTGTCAAAGCATGCGTGTGGGAGGATGAGGGGGGGTGCAAACTGAGCAGGGAGAAAATATACATGTGCACTGAAAAACTGACCCTTTTGCTCCATCTGAGGGAAAGCGAGTGCCTGTGCGTATGCATGAATGTGTGCATTATCGGATGTTTCCGGGTGAGTTAGAATGAAATTGTTCAGAAGGTAAAGTGACAAAGGTTCCTGCTACAAAAGGTATCCGGAGCATATAATAGCCTATTTTATTATTGATTTTGGAGCAGTGGAATGGGTTAGAGAGGTTAAAAAAATATGTGGAGCTAGTTTTTAAGCAGCCTAGATAATCACCAACTATTTGTCATTTACTGTTATTCCTCTTTAAATTTACATCATGTAGTTCTGGACAGGAAATGTAAGACGAGGCTGCCAAAGTACACAATGGGGTTGAGTGATTTGCGTACAGCTCTGAGAAAACAATAAGGACAAGAAAAATCCCATAAAATCTGATTGTGTTTCTCTTATGATTTCCATTGACAGTAAATCTATCCAACAGCTGGAAATCATTGAAGGAAAACCTGCAAGGACTCATTTGTGTTGAATATCAATTCAGTGCTGAAATGCATTTCAGAAAGTAGGGGCAATTAACAGGCTAATTATCAAGACCGTGGAGAAAATTCTAATCAGGGCAAAGAGCTTAAGTGAAATAGTGCTGTCAGTGCTGGCTGAGTCAGGGTGAGCAGGAGAGGGAAATGCCTTTGAATGGAGCAGCCAGGACTTGACCTTTGCCATAAACTTGTGAAAGTTGCTCCTGCATGCGTCATGGCATAAACCTAATTGCTAAAAGATGTTCTGCATTTGTATTTCTGAAACCTGTCATGTAAAAATAATTGCAATGGCAATGAGCAGGCCTCTGCTCCGTCCTTAGCTCCTAACTAAAAGAATTCAGTGACACCATGACACAGCTCCAGTTTACAACAAAGATTTAAAAAAAAAAGCAAATGCGTGATTTGTATGTTCAGATCATTTTTCAGGCTTCCAATTTTGGCTCTCCACATTGATTAGCATGTAGTTCCCTGGACTCAACATGGCAGCACCCACCATCTCTCATTAACTGTGTTGATTTCTTTTGATCTTGCGCCAAATTATACTCGGGCAAGGTAAAAAGTTTAAATTGGGGTGGAGACTGCATCCATTAAGGCTTTTAATGAAAACACTTGACCATTTCTGGCAGAGCATCGGGATGAAATACAATGAAAATGAAGTGGACCTGAAGGGAAGATGTAAATTACATCCCAGCAGGTTTAGTCTCAGTCTGAGGCTATAGAATATATAGAGGGCTATATGTAAATTTGCCTCATGAGGACGATCAATTAATTATTACATATTTAAAACTCAGAATAATACATTTATGCATTTCTACAGCTTGTCTGCAGAGGAGCTGTATTGGTATAAAGAATCAAGGCTAAATCTACCAGGCTGTTGCAATAACCCGCTGCATTCAGTTGCAAATTTAGTTAAGCCTCATGGACTTGACTGTTTTGTCCATAATTTTGCCTCATCTCATTTTCACAGCCGCTACAAGCCCCGGAGAACTGGTTAAACGTGAGCACTGGGTTTTGTGCAGCGCACTCTCTGTTCATATTGTTTCAAAATGAGTTGCCCGTTATCAGATGTCAACATCCATCTCTCCATTACGTCATTATAAACCCTGTGTGAGTTCCTCACTGGAGTTGCAAAGGAATACATATTCTGTTAAAGCAAATTATAAAAAATATACCTCAGATATCCTCAACATTGTATGTTGGATGGTTTGTTAGATCATTTTTTTTTCTGTTCAAGTACATCCCAATGCCTTTGGAGGACTGTAATGTTTTCTATAAAGGGAAATTATACAGGAAAGAGATTGTTTTTTCTTTCACATTAACCAAAAGTTTAGTATATAAAAATAAAGGTGCTCTTCAAAGTCAAATCATGTTGTTTTAGCTGTGCTGTCGGGCAACAAAATGCTTCACAAATTACCTTTTTTTCCCTCTCAATTTGTAGAGCCTGTTGAATTTCATTCCAACAACAGGACTGTGCAAAAGTACTGCGTGACCACTTACGATGGGGTGGCTGTGGCTCAGGAGGTAGAGCAGGTCAACTAATTGCAAGGTTGTTGGTTTGATTCCTGGCTGCTCCAGTCTGCATGTGTCCTTAGGCAAGACACTGAATGTGTGTGAATGTTACATGGTAAGCACAGCTATTGAAGGAAGTGTTTGTGTGATGGGTAAATGCAAACGCGTTGTACAGTATAAAGCACGTTCTGTGCTCAGCTACAGCAGAAAAGCGCGATACTGTATAAGAACCAGTCGATTTACCACTTAGCTACGACCAAAGAGGTATTAGGTGGAAACTTGGCATATCTCGGTATGGTGTGTAGTTTACACAAAAACTGCACTGAGAATAGGTGGTTACAGGTCCAAATTGTCATCAGAGGAGGTCAAGGGGGAGTTTAGGGGCTGCATCTGAGTTAGTGTTATTGGGGATTTTTAGCAACTGATGAAATTATAAATGCAGAAAAATACCATCAGATTTGATCCACCATGCAGCACCATCTGGAACGCATTTGACTGTCAACAGCTTCATTTTCCAGTACGACAATGATGCCAAACACACTGCCAATGCAGTAAAAGCATACCTGGATAGAAAAACACACACGGGCAGACTAACAGTCATGGATTGGCCTCCACAGAGCCTGGAGCTCAACATTACTGAAGTAGTGTGGGATCATGTTGACAGAACAGAACAAAAAGGCAGAAACATCCAAAGAAGAGCTTTGAATGTCCTTCAAGAAGCCTGGAGAACTCTTCCTGAAGCTGCCTGAGAGAGTTCAGGCTCTGCTGAAGAATAAAGGTGGTCACACTAAATACTAAATAAATTGTACAAAATCTGTAGATAACACAATGTGAGGAATAGAGTGTAATTTTTTTAGCTGTTTAGGAAACAATTATTTGGTATACTACTAAATGCTTTTGTAATTTGCTATGAATAAGACATCAGCATTTATGACCTCCTTACAAATATTTATAAAATAAAGCTTTCTGCCAACATACCTTTTCTTCTGTTGTACATTTTCCTTTAAAGCCCTTGATAAAACATGCATATTTAATCTCTGTGGCCATTTTTTTGTTTTACCTCCAAATAGTTCTACATTTATCCTTTCATTATACATCAATATCTAAGCACTAACAAGCTGTAGCAGTAGTGTTTTGTTTTTTTTAAACTCATCTGGCAGATTCAGGCTTCATCTCCCTAAAATGTATGCAGATAATTAAACACTAGGGAGACAATTAAGCAGACAGGTATGTGTGCCTTTGAGTTAATTGACTGATTTAAAGAGGGTAAGCGTTCAGAATGATGTTATCTGCTTGGTTACTCATACTCGGCGGCTGGATGTCCACAAGGGGAACATCATTTATCTTTTGATGGCGCATATGTTGACCCGCTGTAGACCAGAGACATAAACAAAAGTTATAAATGCTGAGTAATCAGACAGCAAACAGCACCCTCACACATAATAATCATGCCCCTGGATATTAACAATGCAAATTTTACAGTGTGATACTCTGGAAATAAAATGTGTTCATGGATCTAATTTATACTATACATTATATAAAAGGGTTTTTTACATTAGCGGAAAAAGTAATCAAATCTGTGCCCGATTAAGCATATATTTTAGACTCCGACTGCAAACATGTCGTCTCAATTTAACAACAGTTCATGAGCGTTTTATAGGCTGTCAGTGTATAAGTGAAGGTTGTCAGTGCACACACATTACCAACATTTAAAAATGTGCCCATAAATTTACAACTCCAGAATAATCCTGCAAAGTTTACTTTCTCAAAGTGTCTGTATTTATTCAAAGAGGGTATTTATATTCACACTACATAGCAAACATGGCTCCCATAGCACAGCCAGCCATTGGATCATTATTTACTTATGTGTGTGAGAGAGAGTGTGTGTGCGTGTGTGTGTGTGTGTGTGTGTGTGTGTGTGTGTGTGCTGAATATTGAATTACAAGCAGGTTTTCAATGATAAAGTACTTTTGCATTGTGGGTTTGATAATGCCCTGCTCTAATATATTAAAGTTGTCTGTCTTTCTTCATATTTTTTTGGTTTGCATTTGTAATGGTTTGAAAGGGACTAGTCCAGTCCAGAGTTATGTGTGGCCGGATTTATATTCAAAACACCGATCAGGCATAATATTATGAGCACTGACAGGTGAAGTGAATAACACTGAATATTTCTTCATTGTGGCATCTGTTAGTGGGTGGGATATACGGTATAAACTTAGCACCAAGAGTAAGGAAATTTGTATTTGGTCAATTTTTTTCTTTGCTGTAATAATGCGTCATGGCAGTAAATCTTGTTCTGTTGGAAAGCCTTTTTTCCCCTTTTAAATGGTGCTACACTTATAAGGAAAATGCATTTGGTGAGTGTGTGGGTTGCACCCATGAAAAAACTTGCCAGATCTTCTCTGCCAAACAACTTATTCTTCTATTGATTCTTGTTTTGTGCTTGGTTCTCCAGGTGCTGACAATCAGGCTTGTCTCCATTGGAGGCAATCTCAGTGTGGAAAGATATCGAGATGAGATTCTCCAACCAGTGGCAATACCAGATCTCCACCTTGGGAGTGCTGTTTGTGCCATACTGACCAACACAACCACATTGGTACTGTATTGCTACTGAGGGCCATGTTTGTTAAATGAATACAATTTTAAATTTCCAATATGTCTTGTTTATTCAGACTTCAATCATCCAACCCAATAGAAAACACCAAACAAGAATCAATAGCAGAATAAGATATTTGGCATTGGCAGAGAAAATTTGGAAACTTTTTCACAGGTGCGACCCATATACTTAACTCTGCTGCTCAACCCCAAGATGCATTTTCCTTACAAATGTGGCACAATCTAAGGGGAGATAAACAGTTTTTTTCAATTGTGTAAGATGCCAAGAAGCGTTGGTATAAGAAAGAATAACTGACCATAAACAAATTTCCTTACTGTTGTTTATTAAGGAGCAAGTGGACATTTGTAAAGTGTAAGGATTTGAGTGATTTTGCAAAATTGTGTTGCCAACTGGCTCAGAGCATCTCCAAAGTAACTGTTCCTCTGCAGTGGTCAGTAACTATCTAAAGTGGCCCAAGAAAGGAACAGTGGTGAACCAGCAATGGGATTGTGGATGGCCAAGGCTTACTAATGCACATGGGGAGTGAAGGCTGACCTCTATGGTATGATCCAAAGGAAGAGCTACTGTAGCTCACATTGCCAAAAGGTTTAATACTGGTTCTCACGAAAAGGTGTGAGAATACACAGTGCATTACAGTTTGTTGTCAGGAATGGTTTGAGGAGCCTAACGAGTGTAGGGTGTTGACGTCCCCAAATCTCAATCCAATCACGCATCTTTGCTGGGCAAGCAAGGCCGATCCATGGAGACCTAACCTCACAACTTATGGGACTTAAAGGATCTGTTGCCAACATCTTGGTGCCAGATACCACAGCACACCTCTAGGGGTTTAGTGAAGTCCATACCTTGATGGATCAGTGAAGTTTTTGCAGGTACCAATACAATATTAGGTATGTGGTCATAATAATCTTTTGCCTAATAGGTGTATTCACACAGTGACCCAAATGTAGTTTAAAAAGATGCAATAAGAAGGCAAGTAAATTCACTGTTGTGATGTGCAATGTTGATATTGTGTGTTTTATAGTCAGAGAATATATTTAGTCATTTTTAGGCCATTAATTGCTCTTGATGTCAAAAGCCTTAAAATTTATTTTTTTTACCATGAGTTCCTTCCACGTCAGCATTACATGGGCTCCACATTTTAAGGCTCAGTAATATTGATTGTGAATTTTTTAATAAGCCCAGATAAGATCAGAGTAAACAAACACGGTTTTCAGCAAGGAAAATATAATTATGGGTCCATCATGGAGCCTTATTCTTTGTGTTTGTTGCTATCTACAAATCCCCAAGTCATTAAATGACTGCAGGGAGAAGGGAAAGATGTACTTTGTTTGACTAAAGTCGCTATCTGGCCTGCATATGAATAAGTCTCTTTCTATCCAGATCAGCATGCCACTTGGATGCCCCCATTGCTGTCTCATCAGCATTCAGATAAAGTGAGTCAGACACTTCCTGGTGTAGAAAACTGTCTGTAACACTTAATGTCGTTAAGGAAGCCAGATCTGACACGGAGTGGATATTTGCACAATGACATATTGGTTTGGAATTTGTATGTTTTCAAATCTCTCTTTTAAATATAGAACTGTTAGCCTGATTGACTTCATTATAGAGCATGATACATGAAGACGTTTTGTTTTCCATTTGATTTTTTTCTGTTCTGGGGTTTGCTTGAAAATTAAATCTTTAACACTGAGTTACTGTAAGTTGCAGAAATGAGTCAGTAAAACTGGCTACCCACTGTGAAGACCTCCCATTTCCATTTATGAGTAAGAATAGCCAACATGTACTTGACTTGTAACTGTTCATATAGCTGCTCATTACTTGTGGTATAATACATCTGGCTTCCCAGGAGTGTGACCACTATTCAAATAAACACATCCCACATCCATCAATCCAAGACAGGACTGGATTTATATACACACAAACTTCACTAGAGTTTATTTAACTTGGAAGAATTCCTTATAAGCTTTGTGAAGTTCATGATTTTACTTAGCTGTTTTCAAATTTAATATATTCTTGAAGATGAAGAAAGTCTTGGATCTTCCTGCACTATTAAACTTTATTTGTATGTGTCTTCTCTGACTTGCCAGCATCCCAAGAATAATATGGCGTGTACCCAAATACCTCACAGGGTCTATTCTGAGCTTTGGTGGCAGTATTTTCCATAAAGATCTGGAGTTATTTCTAAAGAAAACACTGCAGTTCAGTTTGGTGAAGGAACAGCCTTATAATTATTGGTGAAAGTAAAATTAACAAGAAAAAAATTAGAATTTGTATTATGAGAAGAAAGAAATGTGAAAATAAAATTAAATGAGAAAAAAAAAACAGTCTCAGTAGCATATATAAACATTCAGATAAATAAATAAAAAGCTAAATTTAATCTTCTGGAGAAAATTGTCTCAGAATATGACAGTTTTCACCTGAAAAAGTGAGGGGCCATTTACAAAAAAAGTGTATGAGCAGAAGACCAACATCCACATTGACCAATAAGCACCTGGTGCTCTAACATCAATACGGGGAAGCTGCGTTCATTACTGGAGATCCGGAGATACAGCACACAGGGAACAATACAGAGCAGTTTGGACACAATGATCCAACCGTGCTAGAAGAAAGCTTTGGTAAGAAAGCAGATGCTACCCAACCACGTGATGCATGCACTGAAGATGAGGATTGGAAGCTTGTTTCCGCCACTAAAAATGCAAAAAAACCCAAAAAACAATTGCCATCCATAACTTGAAATTTTGAGTTAACTCAAAATTTTGAATGAAATCTCAATTTTTTGCCTTATTAACTCAAAATTTCGACTTACTGCTGCCAATCAGGAGGCTCAGAGAAAGAGGCAATTTCCTTGTTGGAAAAAAAACAGCTGCATAAAAGCTAAATGCTTTCATGTGGATCTGTTGGACAGCTGATAGCTTCAGTTTCCTGCTTCCGGTTAACAAGAAGATGTTCAGATGATGGAGCTTCCTGATTGGCATCACTAAGTCAAAACTTTGAATTATTAACACGAAAATTTGAGTTATGCAACTTGAAATTTGGGGTTATTTTCTTGACATTTCAACTCGAAATTTTGAAAAATAACTCAAAATTGGGTATAAGTTCAAGAACATCTACAGAGCGATCCCACTATGGAGAAGAAGGGCTGAAAGCCCAAATCAAGGAACTGATCTCTAATCAGCTATTAGAGATACAGAATGGAAACATGAGTTTGAGGTCCTGGATGGATAACTCTCTTGAATGTAGCCTCAAGAGTGTTTTTAACTTAACTTAATGTTTTGAATGAGTTTTTCTTAACCAAGGGAAGAATTCTGTAATAATCCACTTTAGTTGTCTTCCATGGTCTTTCAGGCCTTTTAGTTTTGCTGATCTGACAAGGGGATTACTTCTTTTTAACCGCAGAACACTAATGTGTGATGATTTTCACGCATATGAAAGTGCTACGAATGCACCACATTGTGAATGTAGCCACTCCTAAAGTTTTTGCTGTGCCTCAAAAAAGTTGTGTTTTTTCTGTCTAGTGAACTGACATTTCTTTGACCCTCATATTTAGAGCTCCAGTGAACAGCTACCAAATACAAGTTCAACACTTGGAAACAACTTCAAATCTTTTAACTGCTTAATTTTTAATAAGAGAACCAACTTTACCTGTCCATAAAACAGCTAGTCAGCCAACTGGCTGCTTATTATTGAGCCTCTGAAAATGGAAGACTATGTAAAAAACAAAAAAAAGGATTTGTTTTTTTCCTAAATAGTTAATGCAATTCTATTGTTGAACCACTTCGATTAAAACTAAAAGTCTGCAATACATCATGTTTATTACATTTAACAGCATCTGTGGTGGTGTGCCCAAAACAGTGTTATTGCCCAACTTAACAATTCATTGTGAAAATGGTTGAAAAAGTGGTCTTCATGCAGCAAAGTTATCTAAAAATGCACCACATCTTTGGGGAGCTTCACTCTGGGCTGTCAGCTCTCTAAAACACAGACAGCACTTGTGAAGGTGGCCACTGATTTGAAAATCAAACCCATTTCCAAGACGCTTTCGGTTTTCATGCTGCTAGACGTGACTGCTGCAATTAATATAACTGAAGGTGAAATTCTGCTTGATGTAATGTGTACGTACACTAGCCTGCCTGCTGAGATTTAATTGGTTTAGATTATTTCTACTTCTGAGGGAGAAATTTGGTTGATTTCAAGTAACTACACATCTTGAGCAGTGGAATTCCCCAGGGCTCTACTTTTGAACCACTTTCATCTTTGGCACACTGTGCCATGAAAACACTGAGTCATTTATAAGAAGAAATGTGACAGACTCCTAATAATTTAGCAAAGAGACAGAAAGAGGTTTCAAAAGTAAGACTTTTTGCTCTTATACATTCATTGATTGATATGAAGGACAGCATGTTTAAACAGGGCTTTGAAATTATTCTGTGGCTTTTTGATCATTTCTTGAATTTGATCCCAGAATTGTGAAGTATCATTTAATGCTTTTGGCTTCAGGCTGGATTAGTCTCAAGCGTGGTTGGCATTTCAAAACAGAGGCTCAAAACCTTTTTAAGCTTTGCTTTTAGCTACGAGACATAATTTCTGTCTTTGTCACCGTTTTCATCTTTATCCCTCTTTATAGAATTTTTGCCTGTCATACAGTACAGTCCAACAGTAAAAAAAA
>VUQK01023744.1:2150-16938 GCA_015106715.1 Bujurquina vittata | reverse complement strand
AAAAATCAAAAATAAAAAAAAAAAAAAAACTGAAATAAATAAAATACACTATAATTTCAAAAATGTTTTAAAATGAAAGATTTTGCCATATACATTTTTCAAGGATGTTTTTCTGTATTTCATTTACCTGCACATTGAACTTTACCTTTTTCAGAAAAGCCCATAAAAGAACAAATAATGCACAAGCAAAATATTATAAGGATTTTGTTCTCTCTTTTGCTTTTGTTTTTTTAACAGATTTTTTAAATTTTCTTTTTAAAAATTTTATATAAAATATATTAAACTTTGTTTTCCACCCCCTCTTCCTGGGCACTGCAAAGCTTGCCATACCCTTGCATTTTATTCTAGTCCTTTAGCAACTCAGAACACTAAATGCATCATTATACATAATCTATATTTTACAGTTACCATGAATATTATGTGGAATTGCTTTTGCATTGGAGCTTTTGACATTATTTAATTACTGTGGGCTGAACAATTTACCTAAGAAATGTCTAATCAGTTCCCAATCTCTCTCTGCAAACAAGTATGTGCACCTAAGTTAAATACCTTCATTACCACGTTGCTTTAAAATTATTTGTAATTCATAATGTTTATTAACAAGACCGCATAATGACTAATAATATAAGATTGCAACTGAAAGGGTTTAGGCTTTCCATTTATTCTGAGTGGGATGTTGGTAATTAAGCAAGCATGTGGGGATGCTGCAGTGTCTCAGTGCTGTCTCAAGTTACAGGAGCTCCAAGATGTATTGATTAAAATGGAAAATTTATGATTTTACACTCTCAAAGGAATATATTCAGTGGAACACCAGCTCTATTATACATCACTTAGAGTGTTAAGGTAGTAAACCTCTGAGATAGTTGGCTCCCATTTGGAAAACCATTTATGTTTTATATTTGCAACCAAACTAAAACTTTGGAGGGACTTTTTTTTCCCCAGTTTGCATATTGATCTAACTGTAAAAGACAGGCAATGTAGTATAATTTTATTGCAGTATGAACATTTGATTAGGTACTTACTAGAAGATTTAGCAATGGATTCTTATTTAGCAAAGCCTTTTCACAGGGTCCAGGAGAATGACTGCAACAGTGGAATCAAGCCTTCTGTGCTTCTGGCATTTGCGCCACATATTTGTAAGGTTTGACACAAACATGATTATTTGCAGACCTAATGTGATTAAACTGAGAATGTAAACTTCTGTGGACCTTGAAGAAGATGAGCTGAGTTATAATTGGATGTTCAAAGTCAAAGATGGTGAGCACGAATCCTCTTTCTGGAAGAGAGCTCTCCTGTGGGTCATTGTTGCCAACTGCACTGAGAAGAAAACCTCAACAGGTTTGGTTATTTTCTGTCAGTAAAATTGTTTGCAAGCTCACATATTTATCTTTTGTGTTTGTTTAAAGTGTGTTGTACTTCAGGGCATGTCACGTTTTTCCAAGACCAAAATGTCACTAAAGTAAAAATTGACAGACAGAAATATCAGGTCCTAGATTTCACCACGTGAGCTTCACATTACTGAAATACCAGAGAAAATTCATATGGTTTCTTAAAGATGGGAATAATCTTTTAAATTCTGCAGCCAAAACAACAGAATAAGTCCAGCCGGCCTGTATAATACTTGGGTGTAAAAGGGGCAGCTGTCTGACAATAAAAATGCTGCGTAATGTTCCAAAGGTAGATAGATTACAGTGATGAACACCCACCTAATTATTTATAATCTGTGATAGTCACCTGGAAATCCTGTTTCTAAGTTTATGGGACATTGACCCAATTGTCAACAAAATGAAATAGATTATGCAGGGCAAACTATTTTTCTACAAAATTTATATTGAAATATTTGATATATTTCCTCCCTTTCTGGGCTAACAAAAGTTTAAGTATTTCACTGATTAAGTGAAAAACTACAAATTCACAGTACTGATTTTTATTATATTCTGCACTACTGTAGCATCCACAGAGGGCTTTTCAGGGAAGTTCTTTGCAGCAGCAAATTATGGATGTTGCCTATAAATGTTATTTTTGGTTGAGCATACTGAGCCCTTTTGCCACTAGCAGAACAAATCAGAGCCGGGCCTGGGTTAGGGCAAAAGGCCCTTTATACCCAAAAAATAAAGCTCATCATATCATTTTATAACATACACATGCCCGCAACAGCTGGACTTACAAGCTTCGGCACCACGGAAAACTACTATGTCATTTTGAAGTCTATCAAATGGACATGAACCATAACACACCAAGAGAACAACAAAAACATTGGGCTACATGGTAACTAATGATAAAAACACAAATTCAAAGCAGTTCAGCACCACGTATAGTGATCGGATCATTTTGACACCCGCTTTATCGATTTCAGCTCAGAGTCTGTATCAGTAACTTTTAAGTTTGGTAAACCTGGCACAGCGGCCCACATGTTCACAAACACAATTTCAATATGAAGTACTTTGAAGGGCATACGACGAGCCTTGCGCTCCGCAAAGTCATCCACGATGCTCTGTATGTCCATTTTCTTTGCTCTCTCATTCCTCTATGGACAACATGGCAAGTCCACTCAGTCTCTCCTGTCCCACTGTGCTCCTCAAGAGGTTTTTAATGAGTTAACTTGCAGAATGAGCGCTCAGAGATTGCAACGGTGACGGGAAGAGTCAAAAACAAATGGAAGGCGCTAACCTCACTGAATGTAGAAGGTTCTGCCATCCTTTCACTGTGGGCTACCTGCACATTACGTTTAAAGGAGCTGCTCAGCCAGGAAAACCCATGCCATGAAGTGCAGTTGTTGCATCGGTGTTAATGCTGACGAAGCAGCTGGTTGGTGCCCCGACAGACAGAACTTCAAACTCCCAGGTCATTCATTTCCACTGTCTGGGTCAGAGTTGTGATCATGTTGTCAGGATGAAAGGGCGCAGGTCGTGTAGCAATTGAGGGTGGAGTGGACCCGAAAGCAGGACGCAGGTAAAGGTGGTAAAAACCAAACCAAGGAGCCTTTATTACGGCAACTTGACATTGAGAAAGGAAAAAACACTAAGGCAACCGAAAACAAACAAAAGAAACCTAAACTGGGGGAAAAAAAAAAAATTACAGACAGTCTGGAGAACTGGGGAGGACAGGAAACACAGCCACAAGACAACAAGACTCTGACATCTGATCAGGGGAAAACTCAGACAATAAATACACAGAGGAAACGAGGGGTGAGTGGAAACAACTGGGGCAACAGGTAAACAGAATGACACTAACGAGGTGAATCAAACACAAGCACAGAGGACAAAGAACTTTCAAAATAAAACAGGAAGTAACCCAAACATGGTACACGCAGACTTGACACATAAGGAGACCGGCACACAGAGGGAATCTAAATATGACTAAACAGAATCCAACTACAACACCTAAACTGACACAAGACAGGGAAAGAGCTGAACAGGGAAAACACAGACACCTGATACACAAACAATGAAGACCTGACACAGAAGGCATAACAAACACCAGTACACAAGAACACGGGGAGACAAATACACAAAGGAGAACAGACACAAGAGCACAAAGTCATGGACGATCAGAACACAGAGAAATCAGAATAACCTATGAATAACAAAAAACAAATACAAAACTACATGCAGAAGATACAACAAAATGAACATCAATAAAAGAAATCAAACACAGGCCCAGGATCATGACATATGTTCATGCACACCCAGGAACTAACCAGCACTTTATTTATTTTAGGTTTGGGGTTTACAGCATCTTTGAAACACTCTTAACTTTCGGTTTTGACAGGACTGAACCAGGTATCCTGTCACCATTACGCCTCATGTCTTCTCAGCCTGTTGCAGTTACCACAGGGCTTCTCAGGGTTAGCACTATCCTCCACTTCTGTAGTCTCCCTTGCGTTCCATTCAGTGTTTTGCTGGCACTGCAAATGTGAATGAGCATATAGTTGGAAAGCAGTTGTGCTCGTAATCTCTAAAGGGTACGCTATATTCCGAAATAGAATGCATATGCACCACTGCCCAGTGCTCTCGGAAAGTCCAGTAAATACTTGTTCCAAAGCTAGAATCTGGACAACCGGGTGTGTTACTGGACTGGAAAATGTGCCCATATTGCTGGAAAACCCACTAAAAGTTATCACAGTGGCAATGAAGCAAGAATATTCTCTATGGCTGTATTAAAAATACAAACATGACCCTTTTTTAAAAACGCTTTCTGGGAGAAGTGGGACTTTAGTTCATTTCTGTTCAAAGTGTTTTTAGCATTTGGACACTGGATCCCTCTGCACAGTAACATTTATTTATGTTTTTTTTTATTTTTATCTGTGTTAATATTATTCAGACATCTTAATATTACAAATTTGCTACTTTAAAAATCACATTATTTCTCCATATATCCACATGTAAAACCATCTATTCTTCTCAACACACAGTATAACAGGAATTACTGACTGAACAGCTGTTTCTTTGCCTTCTGCCGTCTCTTCCGCCTTCCATTTCATTATTACATGCTATGGGTCACTGCAGTATCGCTACACCGAGCTGCCAACAAGAATATCATTTTCCATTAAGACCCCACTCAGTGGTTGCAGTGGCATTATTGGTAGAGGGAGCAGACAGAGAGTAATAGACCTCAAGTGATGGCTGTGTCAAAAAGACATTGGTGGAAATACCCTATAGAGATCTAATAGACATAGTCTGTACAAACAGCAGTCAAAGGAGAATGGGAAATTTACTCAGTTACATTACCAGGTCGTTCCGACACAAATTGGTTTTGAAATAAGAAAGGGAACAATCTACACTTATGTTTGATTAATGTACTTACACTTTACCAAGATATAAATCTTTAATTAAAAAAAGAAATTAATATTAAACAATCTCAAATCTATTAATCTTATTTTTTTTCTGGGACACCAGAACATTGTAAGTCCACCTAAGTGCAGAAACATAGTATTCCTCACAATCTACCAATCTTATGGACATAACAAGATCCATACTTCTATTACAGTGTGTTAGTTATTCATTCTGATCCCTAAGCACACTGCAAAGACTTACACCATGTAGCACTCACTGTAATAGGCTTGTCTTTAGAGTCCAGCAGTGACTGATCTCACCTATTGAGCCTTGTGTGCAAAAGAATTTTGATTTACACTTTCTTAATCTTTAATCACTGTGCTGAGTCTGTGGCTTTAAATTGAACTTGCCCACCTATGCCTTCTGGGGAAAAGTGAGTTTGTGAATGGCCATAACTGTTTTCTATAGCAAGAGTTAATTACATCAGTAATTGAATCAATAGATGAAGATGATTAAATGCTTTTTAGTTTGGGATTACATAACCATACGTGACCAGTCATCACTTAGTTATTAGTTACCAGTTATTATGAGTTAACAGCATATTTTAAGGTGAGTAGCCAGCTTGGTTGGCTAGCCAGCTTACAGCATGAGGTACACGGTTTGACTGGTAAAAACAGATATAAACGAAATGTACTTCCTGTATTATAAACAAGCAGTCAGAGGATCACTGAGGCTTTTTCAGAGGTAAAATAAAATACACCAAATAAACATCAGTCATAGCGGGTACTTCCTAATGGGAGGTCATTCAAAAAAATCCATTAACACATCCAGTTATTTAGGATGCTTGAAAAATCATTCATAATGTGCCTATTAAAAAAGGATAATTAACATTCGAATATCCAAGTGACAAATTAATAGGAAAAAAAAAGCATCTTTTTTACCATGTCATGAGGCCAGGGGCACCATTATTCCAATGGAAAGGTCACTGCACATCAAAGTTGATCAAAGTCAGACATCTTTATCCTACGATGAAACCTTTCTGTTCTGAGGGAGTGGCCTGTTTTAGGATCGCAATGCAGCTGGTTTCATGAGAAAGAAAATGCTATTAGATGCTCTGCCTGCCGCAGTCACAAGATGTCAACACAAGCTGAATATCTATGGGTGATTTTGTGTCCATGTGTTTGGAAACACTCTAAATGAGAGAATAACAGGGTCTCCAGTGTTCCAGGAGAGTTTCAGACACTCAGTCAGGTATGTCACATGCTGCTGAATAACTTTAGGTTGCAATTTGGCCGCTTGTTCCCTCTCCCCCTCCCTCGCCCTCTTTCTCTTCCTCTAATTTTATGCATCAGGCACAACAAATGCAAAAATTCATGCTTACATATACAATAAAGGGGAACGCAATTAACAGTGACTGTCTGAAGACAGTTGTGCCCTCATTACAAGGCAGCTCAAAAGGATACAAACACACGCACACACACACACACACACGAATAGACTTTCTAAGGGCACAATCTCTGCTCAACAAAGAGAGAAATAAAAGCCTGTGACAAACGGATGGACAGCATCTGTTTCTCAGTGTCAGTTGGCAGCCTGGTGCTAATTGCAAATGCCAGAAGACAAAAAACCATGGCAAAGGTCTCTAGAAAACTTCTCCTCTGCTCCGTTTCTTTTCTTCTTTTCCTTTTTTTTTTTTTTTCGGCTGCTCGGGGGGTAAACAAGCAGGAGGTTCCAGTGGCAAGAAAAATCACATTATATATGAAGCGCTTCATGCTATCACTGGTATGTGTGTGTATGTGTGTGTAATGAATCCTAACTACAGGCTTTCTATTCCCCAATCACCATTCAATATGTGTCAGACGCTGCAGTGTAATGTTAGGGAGCGTATACTGAAAGGCCTGTTTATCAAACAGGGAACTTTTCACCTGGTGTACAGAAGCTTTAGAAAGTGGAGCGCTCTGCATTTTAATAAACAAATAAATAAACATGCACCTGTTTTTCTGGCCTAAATTAAATACATTTAGAAGACAGATAAATTATCGCCCCAAACCTGCTCCTACTCCTTGCGTCCTCTGTGGACGCTTGCGATGAGCTGAACCTCACCAACTTTAAGGCACACTTTTAAAATCTGATCTCATGTTAATGGCTCCCACATTCATTGTGCCTAAACATTGTGCAATTTATGTGATCATTATCCTGCGCACCCCAAGAGATAAGCGATCATCCACGATACCCTCTGTGTTCATTTGTTGTTCAAATTCATGCAAGGCATTCATCAAGCAGATGTTTTCCGATGATTCCTAGGATTAAGTACCTGGGATAATAAATGAGACTTTGTTTAAAAAAAAACAAACTGTGGTAAAGACTTTAAGGGTAGATTAACTGCAGGTCAACAGAAAAGTCAGGATCATAAGGAAATGCTTTATTAAGACCAATCAGGCATGGCAGCGGCACTGGAAACCAGTAAATTTTGATTATTTCTGTACAAGTGTGTGCATCCAGTGGGGCAGCGGTAGCATGGAAGTCTGTTTAAAAATCACTGAATAAAACCTACAATATATATAAGAAGAGATCAGTTAACTAACTGAATATACTTTATTGAAGTCCAAAGTTTGAGTAATAAATTTGGCCATTGAACCCCGATGAAGCTACACACTTCCTATCCAATGATATGAAATATGACAGGATGACCGGGAGTCAGGATGATGGTGCAGGCAGAGACCTGACCTGGGTGAGGTGTACTTGGAGAGGAGGAGGAGGGTGACACAAATGAGAGAAGAGCACAGAGATTTGAAGCAAACAGCAGACTGGCTCGCAGAGGGGAAAAAAAGGTTGGGCCGGAGTGATGACAACAGGATGGAGTTTGACAGAAAAAACCTCTTTAAGTGGGAAGAAACCTGCAGCAGTACCAGGTCCAGGGAGGATCGCCATCTTTCAGTGCTATAGCATTATATATTTCAACACTATTACATAATTGCATAATAAATTTAATGGTAGATTCAATTTGCTATTGTCAGCTTGTTTGCACAACCATTTCACCAGGCAAGAAAGTCAATACAAGACAGCTTACGAAAAACAAGCATTATCATCATGTCCAATAGAAAGATTTCTCCTTTGTGCACATGACAGCTAGAGTATTGGAAAAAAAATAGTGGTCCTAGGAAACAAACTAGGGTCAATTTTTATGGCAGAGCCACCTTATTACATAAAGGACACGTCCTTACATTTTTCAATTGATTCAGTCACCAAGATAAATTTTCACCTTGTCTTAGAGTAAAAGTCTATAAAAAGTAGCCAGTGCTGTAGTTTTTGTGCCTGCAGATTATTATTTTTTTTTTTACTGTAATATCTCACAAATCATTTCTGATAAAAATGTACTGAGAGGATAATTGATTCCTTTTGAATCCGGCTAACAAATGTTGCCAAAAACCGAAAACCTATTGTGGCTGCGGTGTCACGTAAAAGTCCTCATTTCGCGAAGCCTCAGTGGAATGGCATCAATTTCATTCGAGTTGAGCCCCAATTCCTTCTCCGTGGTTTTATCTCCATACTGACTGAAGTTCCAATAAAACAAACTGATGGACTCATATTCATTGCTGTAAAAGAAAAATAAAAGAAGAGGCTCTTTTATAGGTTCTCTGGACTTTACATCCCCAACCTTCTCTCATGTCTCATTGAAGGAAAATATCAGTAAACTGGGTTATGCTTCTCTCCGAGCTGTGTTTAGGAAGAGAACAGGAAAAAGGCAGGTTGGGCTGAGCTGCATGTTAGGCCTCCACAGTGAAGTCTGTGAGTGCTGTTGCAGTTTGTTTCTATTGTTATTTAGTCATATGGTCTAAAAGAAAGGTGTTCATAAGGTTTCTGATCCTTATTGTAATCTAATAAGGCAGCAGGATAACTGATCTATAATAGGTCAAAACTACAAAAGCAGCATGCAATTTTTAGCGAGGTTATCTGAATTGTGCCCTCAGTTTCCTGTTGTTCGATGACAGAAGTGGCACACAGTGTGCTCTTCTGCTGCTGCTGTAGTCCACCTGCTCCAAGGTTCAATGTGTTTTGCATTCAGAGATGCTCTTCTGCAAATCTTAGCTGTAATGAGTGGTTATTTGGTTACGGTCAAAGCAGTCTAGCCATTCCCCAGTGACCTCTGGCATCAACAAGGTATTTTAATATTTTGAATACCAGCCTCTGTAAACCCTATAGATGGTTGTCTAGGGGAAATGCCAGTAGATCAGCAGTTTCTGAAACACTCAGATCAGCCCTTCTTTCACCAACAACCGCTCTGCCATTCCCATTCTGATGCACGTCTGACACTTTCAACTTGTCTACATGCATCGAGGGGTTGCAATGGGAATGGATGTTTAGATACTTGGCATTTACAGGCGGTTGAACAGGTGTACCTATCAGTGTATATAACACAAAGGTTTCTTTTGTCCCTGGAACACCAATGGGCAATTTCCTGTAAAAATACAATAATAGAGACTGTAGGTTAACAAATGTAGGGAGCATTTTAAATATAACAACAGCACATAAATGGTTTTAAACGATACCACTCGGTCACTTAAAGGCTAGTTAGCCCTTTTTTATATAAATATTTATTTTTTAAAAATTAACAATTTTTATTTTAGGAAGGTATGCCCCCGCATTCTAAAATAGGAAATATTTGCAATTTAAATTCACATTAACCACCAAAGAAGAAATAAAGTGTTTGTGGGCCATTATTCAAACATCAAAGGTATTTTGAAAAGTCTCATTTATTTAAAATAATCCTCTTTTTGGCCACACACACTTTCAGCCATGCCACACCAATCCCAAATATTTTATAATTATTCATCCCATGATGACTGACCTGAAAGGGCTTTTACCACCCCCATGTGTAGTTGTTCAAAGTGAGCAACTCACAGCTTGACATCAGGAAGCTATTACAGCTCCGGACGAGAGCACAACAGCTAGTAGTAAAAGATTTAATAACACTGGTAACATAATGGGAATACTGACAAATCCTGAAAATATTACCACAAAGCTAGCCAACTCTATAGATGGGTTCTTTGAGCTACAGATAAAAAGAGATAATATCTTTCTGAGGGACAAAAGACTTGTTTTCCTCTAATATGAAACCTGTCAGAAAATGGATGAGAGGTATGATAGAGTAAAGTAGAATTAAAGTCTGCACAACACTTAAAATAGCCTCGGGTCGTGACCCTGGATGTAAACCTTTCATCTGAAAAACAGTGAGTCATTTTCACACGGTATCTGTTTCATCCACAGGACGAGGAGCACGGGACAGATATCTTTGGCAGCAAGAAAACAGAAAACACCTCTTTGAAATGGAAAAATAAAATCTGTGGTAGAAATTAAAGGTGCAGCTGCAGTATCTATTCATAATTCATGTGCAAGTTCAGATACATTTCCAAAGTAGCTAACAGCGTGGTAAGTCGAGAGCAGTGTGCTCATGAATGATTGACATGCCTGGGCTCTGCCCTCCAGCTTCACAGTCTACTTCATTTATTTGTCCATAAACAAGCATAGCATGACGTCGCACAAACATCAGGCGCACAACTTTGACCTTCATCCCGTGGCAATGCTTATACTTGAAATGCAGCTCTGAAGAAAGTGAATGATTCGCAAGTCATCCTGCAGCAATGCATGTGCTGTAAACATGAAGCCTTTTTTTTCTTTGAAGAAAGCAACAATGATTTCAATGAAATGTTTCATTTTTTTCATGGCCGTGACAGACAAAGATAGAAAATATTAAGTGTGTGACTTATACTTTACATGAAATGATTATTTAATCTATCAGCAGGGAGGAAAAATGTGCCGCAGCTTATACACGACTACTTACACTTCTTCCTACTGATTCCCGTCCTCTCCATATGTTCATGATTTACACCATGTGCTAACTTTTAGTCCTCCTTCACTTGTGTCTGATGAGCCTTCCATCTTCCATTAGCCAATCCATCATGGAAAACCTGTTAGATTTAGCTGCTTGTTAGAGCTTTTCCTCTTATTTTAACATTATTTTCTTTTTTTTTTTACAAGGGATTAAAAAATTTTCTAGAATGGAGACCTATTTAAAACTTTTGTATTTAAATCTATTGTATTCTACTGATAAACAACTGCGTAATACAATAATTTGGGCACACGGGTGCACAGGAACATGGAGTTGCAGTGTAAAGTTTTTGAATCCTGTGGAGTTTTCTAGATTTCTTTATGCACCTGCCCTATTTTTTTTTTAACACAAGCTCTCAAAGAAAGAGAGAACTCAGACAAATGAAAAAAAATACACTGTGTCATGTATTTACTGATGATCTGATGGAAACGTGCTGAGATTTGTGAGGGAGAAAAGCGTTTGAACTGAACTGCTTTCAGTGTCTGGTGTGACCTTCCTGTGCAGCAATAACAGCAACTAAACATTTCACTATTGATCAGTCCAGCACATTAGTTTGAAGAAATTCCACTGCTCTGGGATGTTGCATTTTCTTACATTAACTGCTCACTTAAAGCCCTACCACAACCTTTCTGCTGGTTTGAGGTCATGACTTTGACTTCGCCCTTCCAAAACAGCATCTTTACTTCTTCAACCACAGTTGAACAGCCTGTTTGCGTTATCGATATGTTTCTTACGAATTTTCTGGATGGTGTCTGAAAGTCATGTCCTTAAGACACAGGAAAGAAAAGCCAGCAATGTCCTGACACGAGACCTGAGATGGATCTGGCCCTTCAGGCCCTTCCTTTTACTGTTCACTGAAGCGTCATCAGAAATGGTCTCAATGGACGGGTGGCTGTCAGAAAGCCATTCTTAAAAAAAGGAAAATGGGAGAAAAGTCTGATGTACCAAATTACATGAGAATGGCACCGAAAAAAATCAGTGGCAACAAGTCTTATGGAGCGATGAATCCAAATTTGAAAATTTGTTTTTAAGCTATTGTGTAAGCAGGAGTTCAGGACAGAGGTACAGCAGTGAAAGTCTCCTGCTGTCTATAAAAAAAGAATCCTGTAAACATTCTTCATACACTTTCAGTGGGATGTTAAATATGTGTTTAGTGGAATCGTCTCAGCATCTTTGCCAGCCAAAGCAAAGAAATGCTCTGATGCTTGGTAATGTTACATTCTAATGAGCCGTTTTAGAATGTGTGCTAATGTCATCTGCACTGCACCTCAAGCAAAACTTACCAAAACATCTATTAAATAGGTAATGGTCCTGCTGTAAGCACCCTGTTATCTGCTGTTCTTTCTCTGCAACTCTAGCAGGTTAGAATTTTGGTATGGAAAAAAATGTAGAGGCGGCATTCTTGATGAGGTTATTGTTAAAAGTTTAAGACTCCTTGTGCTGTGAGTTTTCAAAAAGATTTTTTTCAAATATGACAGACTCACACATGCAGAGGTCCTCTTCACAAAGATACGATTGTGTATCTTTCCAGTCCAACTTAGTACAAAGAAGGTGGAATCTTGAGAGATGAAAATGAGGACACAACTAGTTTTTCCACCCTTCTTTAGAGAAGTTGGTCCAGAGTATTAAGAAAAACTGGGATGTCATATTAACTGTATTTCCTGGAAAGAAAATCATCGCTATTAGGAAAACACACACTTTTTTATATGATTAAGTGACCAATTCCCAATAGATGAACCAAGTGTGCAACACAAAGGCAGTTTGCAAAGGCAAAAAGCCAGCTGAACCCACACTGAAGTGTGGATGCATGCACATCATCATATCGTCACATCATTTCCTATATTTATATTCTTAAGACCAAACTGTTATTACCAAAAGTTTTATTTACATTGGATCGCATCTGTATCATTTATACTTAATTTACAAAAAATATACCTTGAAAGCATACCTGGATAGAAAAGCAGAAACATCTTCAGCCATAGCTCAGATCTCAACATTATTAAAATGTGGATCATCTTGAATGTAACAAAAAGGCAGCCAACGTTCAAAGGAGAGCTCTAGCTGTTGTTCAAGAAGCCCAGAAAACATTTGTATATAGAGCACCTGTTTCCAATTTGACCTATAAAATTCACTTTTCCCCTCAAAGATATGCAATATTGGTCCAATTATCTTTAGAAGATGACGAGTCATCAAGTGCAGTAGAAATTGCCTAAGCTGGATTCAAATGGCCAAAGTGTAAATCGGATAAAATCCAATTCTTCAAAATTCTTCAAAATATCAGACAGTTTGGGGTCTAATATTGAATTTTGGGGCATTGTCTTTCTGCTTCATTCCTACATTTGCTTCTACAAATTTTCAAATTTTTGCTCATAAGTGCAAGTTTGTAGATTACACTTTAGTCCTGTGCTTGCTATGATTGTCTCTGGTGAAATTAAGTGATTTGCTCAGTGCAGCCAATTCAGACATCATGTGACTGTAGACACTCAAGCAATCCCCAGGCGTTGTTAGTGTGTGTAGGCATGTCAGGAGCTGAGGAGGGTTTTAGCGCTAAACTCATTTAATTGGAAATGCATTACAGTGGGATGAGATTATTCATCTAACGTAGGCTAAAATCCGACTTGTATGATCCAATTTAGGTGATGATTTTTATTGGAAATAACGTTAGGATGGACGATTTGTGCGACTTTGACTTGGGCGTTTTGTACTGTACTTTTTTTCCCTTTTAAGTTTTCCTTTTCTTCTTTTAGGTCAGGGGTGTCAAACTCAATCACAGGCCAAAATTCCCAACAGCCTAAATTTTAATAAGAATAAAGCAACTTTTTTCTCAGTATATTAAATAAAATAAAATATAATATTTTTCTTTAGGGTGAGGAGTCCGGCCATCCTGGAGGGGCAGGCGCAACTTCACTTAAAAAGCTTTCACTGCATCATACATGCGCGTAATCATGCAGTCCTGTCCCTGCAGCTGCAGGTTTAACGCATTAAGAAGCTTCATTATTATTATTATGCAGAGAAAGGCCAACTCTCACAGCCACCTTTTATCCTGAAGCCCTGCTGAGTTTTTTCCTTTACTTTCCATGAACTTGACAGATTTCCTCAGGCAGCTCGCACCTCTGTGATAGAGCACAACACCAAATTCAGAAGCTATTTCCTCCAGAAAAAACTGAAACTGCCTGTGAGTTACACCTTTGCCTCTTATAAAGTTCACTGTCTGTGTTACGGTGCTTATGACACATTCTGTCTTCATGACTTTGCTGTGCAGCGCTTCCTGGTGTGACGCAGTGATGCACTGTCAGCTTTCCTGTGCAGGTCTCCCACTGCATCTTCTACTGCAACCGTCCCACCAATCTGCACTTTTCCTGGCACATCCAGGCGAGGAAAAGAGACACACAGGTGTACTCCAATGTCAGCGATCTGGACCTTTGCCTCCCACCTGTTTGGAAAATCCCTATTTTCCACTTTTTGTTTGGCCATTTTTGGGGGTCAGCCTGCTTAAATGTTACTATAAAAAGTGCTGACTGATGTTTTATCCGCTGCTCATTTCATCATTGTGCCATTGACCTGCACGACAGCTGTTCCACTGCATAGTAAGATTTGCAGTATAAGTGGTGGTTATTTACTAGCTTTTCTTTAAAAATTAATAATAGCCATATGAAATTATCTCATTGGCCAAATATAATTATATGACGGACCTTGAGTTTAACACGTGTTTAGAACTTGTGTGGAAATTTAGGTGCTGTTTTAGGAAGTATTTACATTGAAAATTTCAAAGGAAATTTAATTAACTGTAAAGCTAAAGCATTTGGATTTCAATTCTATTTTATTATCTGCAGCTTTTATAAAATTGAATGCAATTAGCAGTCAGAAATCTTCTTTCATAATGTGAGCAGAGGCACATATATTTAGATAAACATGTTATGATTACAGAAAAAAGAAAACATGCAGCATAAGAATAATATAGATATCCCTCCACAGCAGAAACACATTGTAAGTTATGAGCATATTAAATTTGTACAATGAAAGAACCTGTCAAAAAAATTCAAAATTAATTAAAAAAATACACCGTTTTTTTTTTTTTTTTTTATTTAAAATAATTGATTGTTTTGGTGTGTTTGTGAAATAA
>VUQK01023738.1:7640-39300 GCA_015106715.1 Bujurquina vittata | reverse complement strand
TCT
Organism: Bujurquina vittata; assembly: GCA_015106715.1. Lineage (NCBI taxonomy): Eukaryota > Metazoa > Chordata > Actinopteri > Cichliformes > Cichlidae > Bujurquina > Bujurquina vittata. Next base: position 39,297 of record VUQK01023738.1, on the reverse strand, counting down.
GACAAAATGTCCTGCTAATACACAAGCACCAACACACACACACACACACACACACACACACTGTTTCTCTGGTGCTGGTGTTTGTTGTAAGTGCATCATGTTGCTTCCCCTAAAAAAGAACACTGCTTTGAACATGCCTCCTGCTGATGAAGATCTCCTTCGAACATCCTGTTGTAAAAGTGGAAAGCCTCAGTTGCGCTTTGTGTTTTTGAGTGGTTGCTGCCAGTTGCTAGGTGAGATTGATCACAAAGACGTGTACAGTGCTGCACCAAAAATTTCCTTGCGATTGCTTGGGTAGGTGGCAGATTGCTGCAGTTGCCTGTAGTTTGCATGGAAGACGGTGACTTGTCTGCAAACACTTGCTAGCTGCTTGCTGAGCAGTGGAGAACCTGTGAAAACTACAAAGCAAAAAGTTGTGAATTACTGCTTTTGGTCACAGCCACAAATTTTACTCTGAAGGCGAACATTCTCTGTTTGCATTTTGGACTTTTTCAAGTTGGCTAGCAGTTGATGAGTGGTTGCAGACAGGTTGGCGTCTGCCGTGCAAACTTTGGACAACAAAACAATTACAAGGCTTGTATGACTGAGGCCTAAGTGAAAACCTTTCAACCTTAATATGAGGTTAAACTTCAGAATCTACGTATATTACAGTCTTTTTAGTCTCCAGAAATATAGCCCTTAAAGTATGAAGGAGACTGGATAAACTGTTGTCAAACACTTAGAAACAGCCCTTTCCTTTTAGTTCTGACTAAAGCTCTATAGACAGTTCTACAGACATTACAATTCATCATTCTTTTAAAGTAGCATGCATTATCTGCTTATAACATTAAAAAAAATTCCTCAAAAACTTTGTAATAGTACTCATGTATTTTTTATACGTTCACTGACGCTTAAACTAACATAAAATGAAAATACACTGAATGCATGTGACAAGATTCGACAGTTGGAATAATGTGATCTTAAAAATACTGATCATAAATTTTTCATTCCATTTTAATGGACTGTTGCATCTCTTTAAAATGTCTCAGGGTATTAGTTTAATGCAGCCTTCACACGCTTCTCCTGCTCCGATAACTCTTATAGAGAACTGATGGAATGAATTATTTGCTCTCTGACTGAATGATGGCATAGAGTAAGCTGGTCTTGCTTTTTATATTTCTAAGAAATCACAAGAGATGGTGTTCTTTTTTTTTTAATTAGCCTCTGTGCTAAGGCATTGTATAAGTGTGTTATGCTCAGTTTATCAGTTTATGTTTGTGTGTGTATGTGTGTGTGTGTGCGTGCGTGCGTGTGTGTGCGTGTGTGTGTGTGTGTGGGTTTATGTATGCAATCACTTCAGGCCCTCAAAGGCAGTCCATCTGTAGTCCTGCAAGGCATGGCTGTCATTGAAGAGTTGAGAGACAAATACACACCGATGAGTTAATTCATCTACGCACAAATGAAAAACTTTCCCTATACACACAAGTCTTTTATTATTTAATAATTTTGTCTCTGTTTTGTCACATCTAATCATCAGTTTGACCTTTTGACTGCAAAATTACCTTGAGTCTGAAGAACAGTTTACACAAACAAAAGATATGCTGTTGATTTTATTCTGAGAAGAGGATACCAGTAGGAGGACATCTCTTGCCAATACAATTAAAAACATAACAATATGGTTTCATAAGGCACAAATCTGGGAGCGGGGCTGCCTGACATGAGAAGTATACTGTACAAGACATAGATTTCAGTTTAAATGTGCCATTTGACTTTTAAGTTATGAATTTTTCATTTATTACCAGTAGATTCATAACAGGGATTCTTAAGTGGAAAAGAAACTTAAAAATGATTTATATTTGAAGACACACACACACACACACACACATGCGCAAACAGATGCACAGGCAATGATTTCTATATATGGTGTGAGAAGGGCAGAGGAAAACAATGAGGTAAACTTGGCTTTCTTGGTCACAGTTTTCATTGGCAGATTAAAACTCAAAGACCCCTCCAGGTATATCCAACAATGTATAAATATAGATACGCTTGTGTTGGGCTCCTACTGGAGTGCACAACAGAAAAAAATGACTCGTGAGCAGTTGTGACTTAGTAACTGAGGGACATTGCAAGATGATACAGCAGTGACCTGTCATTACACCCTTGAACGTGCCCTACTTTAACTCTCATAAAAATCTTAACTTACAAAATGTATGTCAAGCTGTATTTACTGAGGTTGTAGACCAAGCTCAAGGGTCATTTTCCATTGTCTAACTATTTTGTAGCCAGAGGCATCGTCCCCTTCTGTCCATTAGGAAGAAGCCAGGTTTAAGGAACTTCGGCACCCAGAAGCTAATACCAGGTCCTTGGGCAAGACACTAAACCCCTAATTCATGCATTTTATTGTGGGTATATGCATTAGCAAGTGCCAAAAGGAAAAGAAAAGAGCTCTTCACTGAAACTCAAGAATATTAAAGATTAACACATGCAGGGTAAAACCATAAAAGGCAAAATTTTGGCTGGAAAATATCTTATTTTCTAGAAAGTTTTATTTCTACAAGATTCATGGAGTTTTTCAGCGTTATGTGTGTCATGTTTCACTTCAGCCAGCCATGTGGTGCTTCTCTTATTTTTTATGTCTTTATTTTGATCAAAGTTATCACAGCCATCTGGAGAAAAAAAGCCACCCTTAACGGTTAAGTTCAGCCAACAAACTATTTGGTGGGGTTTAGAAAACGATCATGGTTCGAGTTCAAATAAACCCTTTCACAAGCTTAACTACATGTTAGAAAGTTAAATTTTTAACTTTTGCAAGGTTGCCAGGGTGACGTGTCCCAAACCCCAAGAACACAACCCAAAAAAAAATCACTGGTACCTCATAATTTCGCAGGCTTTATTGTGAAGTTGGTACCAGCTTCAGACCAGCTACCACAGACTTCTCTGTGATACTGGTCTCCCAAAGTGCTTACTGTGTTTGTCTGTGTGTGAGAGAACAAAGCAAGATAGAGGTGGTCTGAATGTCAGTGTGCTTGGCTGCTTAGATAGCACAACTGTGCGCTACTCTTCTAGTAAACTATGACTCACATGCTTCGTCATTGAAATTGTTGTAAAGATTAGAAGGAGTATAAACACCGTCTGCAGAAAAAACTTTAATCTTTCGCAGCACAAGTCTCCTCATATCTCTGCACATGTGATCTACTCAGTAGACTTTGATTTTCTGTGTAGACTTTCATTTCACAGTAAAAATACCCACAGCTGATTTCATTTAGGATGAAATTTCATTTAGGATGAAATCAGCAGCGACACTTGCCTTCAACAGAGAATGCTTTACTCAGTGGTAGTCCTGATGCACCACTATACAGAGCACTTTTGTGCAACTTTAATCTATTAACTATGATGGATTATGCAATTCCACAACATTACATAACGCAAAGTGCCCATTTATTTAATCCAAGGAAGGTCTGGCTGTAGATTGTTTTTGCCTGTGAGTGCAGAGTGATAAAGTGTCTGACAGTCAGCCAGCCAGATGGGAGTCACTCTAATCTGAAAGGTGGCTCAGCAATAATGAGACACAGATGGTTGTGGTATGTTTATATAAAAACACGTACAAATCACAACCAACCATGAATCAGCTTCTCATCAGACTGTGAAATCTTTTTTTTTTAAATAAGGAAAATACTACAGGTTACTTTTAGTTAGATATTAGTTGTTATCATAGATTAAAAAACAACTTCTTTTCAGTTCATATGTAATATGCTAAAAGCTGCCAAATAAAATTGCAGTTATATCTGTTAAAGTATTTGCCTATTTACATCGGTAATTGCTAATTATTCGGTGATTAGTGCATATTGCAGAATATGCACTAACATATCCTACAAGCAATATGTTAGTGCTTTTAGAAACAAGCACTAACATATGCACAGCTTCTCCATTTCCATGTTCAGCAAATATGAAGCAACATTAGCCTTCACTGTTGCAATTCTGTCCACACATCTATAAATCTAATATTCAGTCTTTTTTTGCTTTGTTGTAGAATGCAGTCATGTAGGCCTAGAGACAAGTCAGCAACCACCTGGACACCACTGGTTGCTAGAGGAAAAATGTGCAACAGTTGCTGCAGATTGCTAGCAGACGCAGACACTGGCTGCTTAAGCCACTGTCATGCAGGCCTGGAGATCAGTCAACGGTACCTATGGTACTGTAGCTCGATGGTTCCTGGATAAAACTGTTTGCAAAGACGGTGCTGCACCAAAAAACCCGATTGCTTTGGTTACCAACAGAAAGCTGCAGTTGCCCAGAGTTTGTATGGAAGATGCTGACTTGTCTGCAAATACTGGCCAACTACTCAAAGAGCTGTAGTGAAAGTAGAAAAAGTGCAATGCAAATTGGAAACAGAGACTGTGCCTCCCTTCACCTCTCCAACCAACAGGCACAATTTTTACTTTGAAGACAAATGGTCTATATTTACTGTTTGCATTGCACTTTTTCAAGTTTTACTACAACTCAGCAAATAGTTTGCCAGTGTTTGGCATCTTACATGCAAACTATAGGAAACTGCAGGATGGATGGATGGATGGATTATAACTTACAGTATGAGAACATAAATAATAAAAATGTGAAGAATGTAAAATAGATAATCACTGTATGTGAAAATGTTTGAGCTCTTTTAACTTCCTGACTAAAGAAGAAGCTATAATTCAGCTGAAAGTATTTAAAGAAATTAGTTGCAAATGTTTGCCAGTTGTGCTCTTAAACATAAGATTCAGGCTTGGAATGGTGCCTGGAGAATCCATTGGTCTCTGCTTCCAGCACACGTCCCAGTTCAGTTCATCTGACCACACACACACACAAACACACACACACGCACACACACACACACACACACAAACACACACACACACACACACACACACACACACACACACACACACACACACACACACACAAACACGACCTCACCAGTGTGAGTAAGTCTGTCTGGAACTGTTAGACACAGAGAGGAGGTCTGGGAATGCTGAAGGTGGGGGAGTTCAGAAGGAGAAGAGGTAGAAAGTTGCAACTTCAGGGCAATATGGACCGCATGCTATGGGAAGGAATGCATGTGTCTTTGTAGGAGAGTGAAAAAGCAAATGAAAAGAAGGGGGGGGGGCAGCAGGAGGAGGAGGAGGAGGAAAGAAGCAAGGAGGGAGGGATCTCAGCTAAAGCTGCAGCGTGGCTGAGTGTCTGAATGAAAGAACCTCTCACTCTCATTTTCTCCTGCTGTCTGTCTGTCTTCTGTATGGCTTCTGTCCACTGCTGCAAATGAGCACGTACACAGAGCTGAGACTCTCCGAGTGACTTCAAGCTAGAAGTAAATATTTTTCAGAAACTTTGGCTGAAGCTGCAAGATTTTTGATTGCTTTTTGTAAGGTTAGTCCCTCTTTTTAAGAATAATAGCTCTTTGTTTTGTTTGCTTTTAGCATGAAAACAAACTCATTTTTGAGAACCTGTTATGGGATGGCCGGTCAGTTTCAGTGACGGGAAGGTTATCTCTTTCAGGATTTTCTGCTGTGACCTGCAGGTGTTTCTGCAGAGATGGCTGAGTGAGGGCAACTCTTCTCATCACCTCATCAGACCTTTGGGACGTTGGTTTTACAAACCTTCAGGACTGCACTGCAGATCACCTGACCAAAATAATTCACTGTCTCTAGATCAGTTTGACCTTATTTTATCTCATTTTTGCTTCACACATCTTGAGGTTACCATGTGAGTGTGTTGTGCTTTGGGTTGACAATTTAAGCGGCGCAATCCTGAGGGTTTTTTTTAAGTTTCTGGCCAGCTGGTAGGCAGTTGTGATGCAGGGTCAGTGGGCTTTATACACACATACACACCTCTAGACAAACATGCAGAGATGGCTGCCTGAACCTGCAGAGGCAAGTACATCAAATGAAAACATCAAGCATTCCAAGCTGTAACTTTCGGTTTCATATCTGCACTTTATAGATGCTGGAGGAGATGTAACCTGAACCTTGGTTGCATTTTCTTACATATTAAACTCCTATATCATAGACAGACTGACTATATTTACTACAACACTGGGCCAAGAGCCAAAATATAGAACCAAGAGAGCGCATCTTTACACCACGATGATACAGGCCTGTAATTTGGTCCCCAGATGCGTCTTGCAGCACACCTTCTCCCCTCACCACCTCCTCCCCATCCTGGTTTTGCTCCTCCGTGCCTGGTGGGGGAGCTGCCACCCTCAGTGTTTGGATTACAAGCCTCCATTCGGGCCCAGGCAGCCACTGAAGTTCTGCAAAGAGTATTCCAAGTTTGGATGCTGTGATCTGGAAAAAGATGAGGAGATATCAAGCAGGTTTTACACCATTATGGAAAACTTTGACCATTCAGGTTATGCAACCTGTGGCAAATACATACGCAGCATTCTCTGCCAGGTAAGACAAACATTTATTCTAAGAGTTCTAATACTCATTATGTTTGATAAGTACCGTAGTACTTAAAATTATTCAAATTACTTTGTGTCACATGTGTTCAATTTGGAATCCACACTCGTGTATTTCACTGTGTGTGATAGTAACTAGATTTGGTTATTCTAGCCTACAAACTAGCCTCACCAACATTTTTAAAGCACATTCACCTCTGGCTTGTTTTGTCAGATCATAAATTGCATTCACCGAGTATTACATGTTTTCAAAAGGAAATTATAGTGTCTTTAGTCATGTGTAAGAACCTCCTCTCAATAAAGGCCAGTAAAACATGTGGTTTAATGAATATATGGAGAACCTTTAGACAGCAGTTACTAATACTTATATTCCCAATGTTTGATTTAGACTGTGATTTGACTTGAAGGCCCAAAGGCCAGAGATGCCCCTTGGAAATAACCCCCCCAAAATCAAGAAGAGGCTGCCTTTTGCTAAGCAAGCCCAAGTCAAATGATTTGTTGCTGTTTATCTTTATTATTCCATTAGTGACCAAATGAGTGGTGGATATCAGAGAATTGGCAGGATGTAGCCTTATTTAAATGTTTCTATAACATTAAGTTAGATTTTTAAAAATATATTAGTAATTGCTTGATTGTACTGTGTAACCGTGGTTTGAGATAGTTGTTTATGGAAGTTTGTTTCTGTCTGTAAATCAAAATTTTGACTCATCCTGGTGGAATCAAGCTTCCATCGTTATCGACTGGGTGGCTCATTTCTTTATTTGACTCAGTATGGCTGTCTGGGAAAATGTGTTGCCCGCCCGCATTCTAAATGATTCATGTTTTTTAGATGGTTTAGCTTGTGAGGGTATGTGTGTTTGACTGCCAATTAAGTACCCATCTGACCCCTTGAACTTGTGCCTCGTCGATGCGTGCTGCATCTCAAAAATGCCGACTTGTGTCAAAATGGAGTTTCTTCAACCTGAATTTACTATAAGTGAAGTGAAAGACGTTGCAGGGAAGAATTTGTCAATTTATTTATTGCCAAATTCTTATTTATTTAAAAACATTCTGCATACATGAAGTTAACAATCATGTACTAAAATAATTACAGGTCAGTTGTTGTATTTAAAAATTAGAAGACAAAAAGCATTGATGCACCGATCGACTGGCTGCCGTCCGGAATCGGCTCATTTCCAGTGTTCTCCGCCCTGACGGGTGAGCAATGGGACAGACTCATGTTTGTCCGAGTACGAGCCCTTTCATGCAGCCACACACGGTGAGCAACCGCATGTCATTAACGTGTGTCTGTTAATGAGTTTTTCACTGTGAATAGAGTAGACACAAAGGTGCTGAAATTTACCGTGGCAGCACCACCAAATGTTCTTATCAATAAACCTGATCAGACCCTTAAATCAGCCTCACCCAGCTGAACATGGACATTTTAAAGAAGCGGACAAAGGCAAAGCGGCTAAAGATAAAGCTATTCAGAGCTCAGAGCCAGCCACAAGACAGCAGTTATGAGGACAATTAGGGTCAATGTCTTGTTCTCTGGTGAAGTTGTCAACATACTGGAAAATAATCACTTAACATTTGTTTTTGTTACATAATCTGTTTTCTCGCCTGCTTTTCTTTTTCTTCTTTGGTAAAGTAGAATACATCAGGTAAAGTTGGGTGTACAGCAGCTGATTTTCACTTTCCAGTAGCAGAGCACTCAGTTGTATCAGTGAGAGAAGATCCTGTAACCTACTGCAGTTTAGGGTAAATTGTAAAAGTTAAATAATTTTTTTATTATTAGAATAAAATATTACATTGAAGTAAAGTTGACTCTTAATTGTATATGCTGTCAATTATCAATCGTCAATCATGCAGAAAGGAATCCAGAGGTGTGCAAAAAGATGACCTCGAGAGGAAGTTTGACCATGTTCAAATTAGATAAAGCTTTTGGTTTTCATGGGTAAGGTCTCTGAACTTTCTCATCTCATGAAGTAAGAATAGGAAACCTTTACTTTTGTTTCTCAAATGAAATGCTGACATGCGCACGAGACGGCCAAACTCCAAGCTCTGAATCAGAACAACTGTATGAAAAGGATTGCAGCACAATTTAACAGCACATTCACTTTTCCAGTAATCTTGCAAAATATACATTAAGGTTTTAACTACACCATCAGAAGATTTGGCAACATTTGAAGGAAGTGCCTGTGCCACCATTAGGTGTGGGCGGAAAAAAAGTGAATTTCCCTTAATAACAGCAGACAGACAATAAGGGGATAACCTAAACTTGTGCAAGAATTCTTAGAAGTAAAAGAGAAGCCGTTACACCTTGATGAACATAACATTCATTTATTTTCAATAGCACTGACTCATACTCTTTTAGCATGACAGAACTTTTTAACTGTGTTAACGAAACAGTGCAGTTGAATCAGAAATAACATAAAGATAAGAAATACTTTATTTATCCCACATTTGGGAAATTATTCAGAAAAAAAATCAACCTAGCAAAACAGAATTTGAAATACATAGTGCACATTCTTATTTTGGGATATTGTTTAATGAGTCTTTCTATTTCAGTATTTCAGACTGTGTTTTAGTTTCTTTTCTGAGCTTTCTAATCTTAAACAGATCCCAGCACTGAAATCCAGCCCCTCCCTTACTGGAATGAGCCATTCCCACTCACTGATGACATAATTAGGCTCTGACTTTGCAGCTCTGAGGCTAACTACGTGCAGATCCTTAGAGCAAATTAAATGATAGGTGCAGCACAAATTTGGCCGGGCCCATATACTTGAGATAAAATCTTCACTGTACAGAAGTCAAAATAATTGGGTGGGTGGCTTTTACTATAAATAATGCCTTAATTTTTGATGTCAACAAGGAAACAATGAAAAATAACAAACCCAAAGTATTCCTGGCAGTTTAATGCATCAGACTCTATGTAAGTCCAAAAATACAGGGTTCTGTTATTGTGGTAATTATAGCCTGATGTGGTTCTTTCCAACTGGTGCAGGCTGGGCCTCGAGTAAAATCACAGAATTGCAACGTATGCACCATTTACAGCTGTTGAATATAATATATAAAGTTTAACATGATACATGTCCTACATGTATTTAGAGTGAAAAATCCCCCTGGAAGAAACTTAACGAGCACTTTTATACATTATATTGCCAAAAGTATTTGGTCATCTGTCGTGTGAACTTGAATGACATCCCGTTCTTAATCCATAGGATTTAATATGATGTTGTCCCGCCCTTTGCAGCTATAACAGCTTCAATTCTTCTGGGAAGGCTTTCCACAAGATTTAGAAGTGTGTTTATGGGATTTTTGACCATTCTTCCAGAAGCACATTTGTGAGGTCAGACATTGATGTTAGACGAGAAGGCCTGGCTCACAGTCTGTTCTATAGGGTTAAGGTCGGGACTCTGTGCAGGCCAGTCAAGTTCTTCTACACCAAACTCACTCATCCATGTCTTTATGGACCTTGCTCTGTGCACAGTCATGTTGGAAGAGGAAGAGGCCATCCCCAAACTGTTCCCACAAAGTTGGGAGCATGAATTTGTCCAAAATGTCTTGGTATGCTGAAGCATTAATAGTTCCTTCACTGGATCTAAGGGGCTGAGGCCAACCATAATCCCTCCTCCACCAAATTTACATTTGGCACAATGCAGTCAGACCGTACCTTTCTCTTGGCCACTGCCAAACCCAGACTCCTCCATCACATTGCCAGACGGAGAAGCGTGATTTACGTCTTCACTGTTGTAAAATCCAATGTTGGCATGCTTTGCATCACTGGCACTTTGCCTTAGGGTTGCTAATGTAAGGCTTGGATGCATCTGCTTGGCCATGGAAACCCATTCCATGAAGCTCTCTACGCACTGTTCTTGAGCTAATCAGAAGGCCACATAAAGTTTGGAGGTCTGCAGTGACTGACTCTGCAGAAAGTTGGTGACTTCTGTGGACTATGTGTCTCAGAATCAGCTGAACCTGCTCTGCCATTTGAAATGACCTACCAATTAGTGGCTGAGTGGCTGTCATTCTCAATCACTTCAATCACTTCCACTTTGTTATAATACCACTAACTGTGGAATATTTACTCCTGAGGAAATTTCATGTCTGAACTTGTTGCACAGGTGGCATCCACTCAATGATTTAGATGGGTGAGTGAATACGTTTGGCAATATGGTGTACTGTATTAACAGTTATCTTAAAGGTAAATAAAATCTTTTTGATTTTTGACATCTTTTTAGTTTGTTTTTTTTTTGTAGACTTATTTGAATTGTCCCTGGAGTGATGGGTCGATGATTTGAGGTGAAAGAGGCCCGGGAGGTGGTAAAGTTACCCCGCTGCCAGGGTACTTAAGTAGTGTGAACCCACCACACTGAAGCCCTCTGTTCCAGCTGCAGTACGGAAGTTTCCTGGCACTGATATAAATCACAGCATGAAGAGAGAGACAGGGAGACAGAGTGGGAAATGAGTGTGTGTGTGCGTGCGTGCGTGCGTGCGTGTGTGTGTGTGTGTGTGTGCGTGTGTGTGTGTGTGTGTGAGAGCCAGGGAGACAGGGGGAAGACTGTCATCGTGCTGTGCTCACTTGACCAAACAAACAACCATTTCCTCCTCAGGCCAGGGGTCCAGGATATATCAGGTTCCTGAAAGAGAGGAATAGTTAGGCAAAGGAGGAAGAAAAGCATGAGGTGAGATAAATAAAATCAGTGACGATAATGCCAGGCGTAAGTGAAAGATAAAAAGAAGCAGAGAAAGAAAAACAGAAAAATTAGCAGTAATAAATACAGACAGATGAGCTGATAGGGGATTTGGTTGAAAAGTTAAATATCAAACTGTAGAGTAAAGTGCGTATTTGTGTGCTACAGCTGCAGTTACCGCTCAGCTTTCATCTGCCTTTCCGGATTGGTTTTCATTTGTTTTGTCAATAAAAAAAACAACAGCAGTAGACAAAATAATGCATTCAGTAATGGGGTAAAAAAAAAATTTATTTAAAGGCCCATAGAGGGGCTATTTTTTAGGTCACAAACATTCAGCGAGCACTGTACCAAGCAGCAGAAGTTCAGATTAGTCATTTCCCCTGTTGCATTTTTAATAAGCACTTTTAGTACCATAGTAGTGTCTCAGCGTGTTTCAGACTGTTCTCTCAGTTTAAAAACTCAGCCGCTTGCTCTGACAGCTCTTTCACCCTCGCTTAGGGTCAAGTCTAAGTAAAGGGTCACACATTTACCTCCCATCTGTTTACTGCTCTTTTCTGTCTCCCAACTATAATAAGACACCACCATGTGGAGCAGTCAGCAGAGAATCGGGAGTACGTGAGATTACAGGAAGAAAAGTATTTTAGCGTCTGTTTAATCTCAGGCTATTCTGAACTTGACGGTATAAACACCAAATTATAGTAGCTTGAAGTGGTCACGTTGTAAGAAACAGCTGTTAGTAGTTGCATGCCTTAATTCTACCCTATCATAGTGGGACCCAAAATAAGACAATGGCTGGTATTTCAGCATGACTGGGTCAAACAAAAGAGGCGAAAACAAATGGAATCAGATGATGTACAGCATTATTTGCTTGCCTTTTTTGCCATCCACAGATTAAGGAAAGAAAACATCTGCGCAACTTTGGCGTAAAATGTATACTCCACATTGCTGAAGATATATCAAAATGTAGGAAGCATCTGCTCCACATCCCTGTTTACTGCTTTCATCAACAGTTCCTGCAGCTCAGACTGAAAGCAGCTTTTGTTTGGCCCAGCAGAGATAAATCTGTTTCTCAGAAAGATCTTTTCCATAAAGTACTAAGACTCTCTGTTGAGTGTTTTTGCCCCTCCCCACCTCCCCTTTCTCTGTAATTTATAATTGCTTGTCACTGTTTCAGTTAACACTTGGATGGAACAGCAGTTTAAGCAATGTGTGCTGTAAATCAAAAAGGCAGACCCAGAAACCTAAAGTTTAATTGAGTAGTATACTGTCATCAGTTGTGATGAAACATTTTATTTAACAATGAAAAACAGACAAAACTCAGACTGTACCTTTTTTTCCTCATCACTCTGGTGCACTATAATATCCAACAGGCATTGGCAGTTATGGATTTGCCATATTTAAATGCCAATGCAAAAACTGAACCATAAATGGATGGAGTAGAGGTCAAACCAAGTGAGAAATGTAGATCAGATTACTGTACTGAATTAAATACACCTGACAATTCTTCTCCAAGTGTGACCTGTGGATACCAACCTTTGCTTTGATTCTGATTTCCTTTTTAAGACCTATAAGTGACAGCATATACATTTTGCCCCAAACTGCAATAAATTACAGGTGCTTCCCTCCGTTAAACACCTGAGAACAAAGTACTCTTCTCCTGAAAAGTGGTACGAACATTTAACTAAAAACAAGTTGCTGTACACCCACTTTTACCTCATATTTTATCTTACCAAAGAAATGCAGGTACAACAAATTTATAAACAACTATTTAATCATTTTCCGGTATGTTTATAACTTCACCAGATAACAGAACACCCTTTTGTCTTTGTCTTTCATCTTCATAATTTTCCTTGTAACTATTTTGATCCTTGAGGCAGCCAGCTTGGGACTGTCTCGGAGTGCTGGCTAATATTAGTTTTAGCCACTTTGCCTTTTCTTAGCTTTTTAAAAGTGTCCATGTTCAGCTGGGTGAGGGTGATTCAAGTGTCTAATTAGGTTTATTGTTACAAACAGTTTCTGGTTCTGGCACACTTTACTTCCCCGCCCACAATGAAGAACTCCTTAACAGCCACAGCGGCATACTAATGATGTGTTACAGGTGGTTGTGAGTATGTGATTTGTCTGTGCCGCTGCACGCGTTTCGCATGCATTAAGGGGACCGGCTGGTAATTGTACACGTGAGGCTGACATACATGCTCAAAGAAATAGAGTGATCATCACAGATAAAAGTGCATGTGCACATGTGTAGATTTTTCATTCCTTACAAAAAAAAAAGTTACAGCACATAATTAACGTAGAGTCATTCTGTATCTAGATGACAGGATTAAAATATGCAAAAATCCCACATTTTGCCCATATTTATTCAGTGACATAATTTTTAAAGTGCTTTTGAAACTAAATCCATCACTTACACATTCACTATAACAAATTGCAGTAATCTATACTTATAAAAAACAACTGAGGTTTAGCACAAGAGTATGAAACAACACAACAGGCCCATATCTGCTGTGTGGACTTAAATAGCCAGTCCTGATCTGTGATTAATTAGTCCCTTCACCATTATTGTTGCTTCTATAGACGGCAGACACAAGCCATTCTAAGCATTGTTGCTCTGCCAAAGTTTTTCCTATGCCGGTTTGTTGTTTGGGATCTGTTTACTGGAGATGATCAGTTAGGCTGATTGGGTAAATGAAAGCACACCAGTTCACCACATGATGGTTTGGGTGCCATGCCTCTTTGTGCCTAAAGCACACCATTCTGGGTGTGGACAGTGTGGTTGTGACTTAATAACTGAGTGGACCTTCCTGGGATCCATTTATACCAGGCCGCACTCAGACAGGCTGCATATATCCCAGGCCTGCCCAGCCAAAATGAGGCCCAGGGGTTGTGGAAGAACAAATACACAAATCCGTGGTCTATTTATGCAATTCATACATTTCCATAACTGTACCTTTGATACTAGTGTAAAAGATGTTTAATATGTAAGGAAAAAAAACTACTGTATATATTTAAACCCTGTATTTTTTAATACAAACAAATTTTCAAAGTCACATTTACTGAAACAGTTTCTGTTGTCCTCTGAAGGAGTGTTCTCCATATGCTGCCCACCTGTATGATGCTGAGGATGCTAACACACCTATGAGGGTGCTGCCTGGACTCTGTGGTGATTACTGCGCTGATTACTGGCGGCAGTGCCGGTACACACTCAGCCTCCTGCTGGAGGACTTGGGAAACCCAGAGCAGTTTGCAAACCTGACTGCCACAATTGAAGAAGATCGCAGAAAGTTCTGTGAAGTTTTGGAGTTGAAGGACAAAGAGTATTGCTATCCTAATGTCTTGACAAATGCAGGTATGGTTTACATGTTGTTAGAAGAGATTAAAGTGCCATCAGCACTTGTAGTTTATATATATAGAACAACCTGGCTTCATCCTGGACTTCATCACAGTCATCATGGCTTACACAGATGTACCTCATGTGCTCACCAGAAGAAACATAACTTTTTAAAATGCACACATATACTAATACTTATACTCAGTTTCTAATATTCAGTTTCTGGTTATTTTCTTTGTTTGACTTTGAGTTGGCGTCGTCCACAAAAGCGTTAACATTGGCCATAACTCGAGAGGGATATGACCTAGGATGTTCAAATTCACACAGCAAATGAAAATCTTGGATGAGTTTAAATTTTGGTGATGTTGACCTAAAAGAAAAGGTTAGAAGTTAAGTTTTCTGAAAATCTTGTGAATGTAGTAACTCGACAAAGATCTCACCTTGGATGTTCAAAGTCACACCATAGATGCATGCTGTTCAAGCCCATCTCACACACACACAGGCACGCACGCACGCACACACACACACACACACACACACCATCAATCCAAAACAGCCAAGCATTGGCACCCGCTCAGCAGTTCTCTTGTTAATGTGGTGCAAGTCTCTGCGAGTATACTAATTGTAACTCAGTATAACAACATGCCTTAGACACATGCCAATCCACGCTTGTATCTTTTCTTCTATCCCAAGAGCTAAATGCTAACCTGGGCTCACTAAATGAAGATCCTGAAGGATGTTTGGAGCTGTGCTTGGAGGAAGTTGCCAACGGACTCCGTAACCCTGTGGCCATGATCCATGCAGATGATGGAACTCATCGCTTCTTTGTCGCAGAGCAGCTGGGTTATGTGTGGGTGTATTTGGCAAACGGCTCCAGGATCGATCGCCCTTTCCTCAACCTGACTCAGGCCGTCCTCACATCCCCATGGGCTGGGGACGAAAGGGGATTCCTCTGCATAGCCTTGCACCCTAGGTTCACATTTTCATAATCAAAATATCACTTCTGTCTGAGGATTATGGCCACAATGAAACAGCAGCATTTTGTGGCATTTTCAAAAGAAAAGTTCACTGTGCCAAAATATCAAATATAGCATTTATATTCAGCATTTGTTCTGTACTTAGGTTCACCACTGTCAGAAAAGCCTACGTGTACTACTCTGTGTCTGTTAAAAAGGAGGAACGAATACGAATCAGCGAGTTCACAGTGTCCTCACATGATGATAATCAACTAGATCATTCTTCTGAGAGGTACTGTACATAGTCAAGTACTGTAGATCCTTGCAGTATCTTAAATGACACAAGTACATTCAATGTCTTTTCATCTCTCCTTCTATAGAACCATCCTGGAGGTAGTTGAGCCAGCATCTAATCATAATGGAGGGCAACTTCTTTTCGGTCATGATGGGTATCTGTACATCTTCATTGGTGACGGTGGCCGTGCTGGTGACCCTTTTGGAAAGTTTGGCAATTCACAAAACAAGTCAGTACTGGTTAACCAATGCGTTTGGACATTTGGGTGTATGCACAGACTGACAATGCTGACTTCACATTGTGCGTTAAACAAGACAAAACCACCTGTTTAATTCATGTCCTGACAGATAATAAGTTAATAAGCTACACATTATTCATTATGTGAGTATGAAATGAGGCGAACATTTAAATGATAGTAATCAAAAGTTCCTACAATTATATGTAATTTAAAATGACACTAAAACAAAATGGGCACATTTGTGATTTTTCTAAGAAGGTGCTCATCAGCCTTCATAATGTTGTCAAGTTGTTGTCGAGTCAGAACAGGTGAGCCAGTGAGTCTTGCCAAAAACGAGTTCCAGTTAGTTAAATTCCTCTCAAATAAAATCTAATGAAAAGGATCAAAATTATGAGAAACATCTCTGCATGGTCCTGAGGGAATAATAAATTATAGCTTTGCAAAGACTATAATGCAAAACAATTTCTTCAGAGTCACAAGTAAAAACTTTGTTTATGCGTGGATCATAAACAGTCATTCTTGATAAGTGCCGGGTTCTGTTGTGTGCCAGTTTACGAGGATTTCAGTCTTTAATTTACAAAACACTTCCAAGATTGCCCGAGTTTCTCCTCGATGGTTTATCATTACACCAAGAGCAGCACACATTGAAGTTTATTATTTTAGAATTTTTAGCTGAAAAAAGGAAATAAAGACCATCAACATTTTGTTGCAAGTCACATGTAACAACTGCAGCATTATCATATTGAAAAGTCAAGAAAAAGGAGCGCAACAGAGCTTTTATTTAAGGGACTCCAGATCATTAGTTGTATTTGACTGTGTTGGTTGCTCACCTCTCTAACCACACGAACTTTCCATTATAATTGTTCAGTAAATGTAGACTGTAAATTAAAGGGAAGTGGGAATATATTTTAACATAACATGACACTTGAATGCATCACATATGGTTGCCACTGTCTTTCAACTGTGACTCACACCTGCAATTTAAAATTTTTATTTAATCAAAGTTACTACAACCGATTGAAAAAGAGGTAGGAAGTCCAAATATTGCTTCTAATTTCTTGTAAATTAATACTTTACCTTGTGAAATGCTCCAACAATGTGACATTTAGTAGGTACATGTATAGTGTACGTTTTAGAGATGGTAAATTAAATAATAGCCCTCTAACTTTAAGGTTTATAGACAGATGTCAGGTACATTTTTGGGGAATTCGGTGTCTCCAAAGCTTTGGCTTTATTTAGAGCTGTTAACAACTTTCCTCCAGAGATGTACATTTTAGCTGTTTTTCTGTTCCTGAGGGGCTGTTTTTGACAAGGTGTAGTAGCCCTTCTGGGAATGCATCCTGCCAAGTCTAATATTGACACTACACACATCATGGCCCACCACACACACTGGTATGTGGAGGGGAGAGCGAGAGACAGAGAGAAAGTGAGGGAGAGTAAGTGCAGGGTGGGACGAAAAAGACTGGAAAAAGGCTATAATGAGCGACCTATAGAGAGGAGAAAGGTGTGTAAAGAGATGCAACTTTTGTCAGTAGCCTGCACATTTTTGATCCGATTGCTCGACCGAGAGAACGGACAGTAACTTAAGATGCTTAATGAAGATTAGAAAAAAAAAAGAAAAAAGTTCAAATTTGATTCAGTTTTATTTTATTTATATAGCTCCACATCACAACAAGCTCAAATCACAACAAGCTCAAATCCCAACAAGCTCGTCTCAAGGCGGGAAATTAGAGGATGGAGGGCATCCAGTGCAATGTTAAGGGTTGCTACATAAAGATAAATCTGAAAATGTATCATAGAAAACAAAAAACAAAAGAAATGGATAAAGAATATCATAGGACAGTAAAATGGACTCAGACGAAGAACTTTTTTCTTTTTTTTTTGTTGCTCTAAATAAACATTTAGCCTTAAGCCATTTAATTGGCGAACACAGTCTTTATGCTGCTCTGAGTCATTCTTCTTTTTTTGTCTGCTCCTCATGTTTAATAGGTCAGCACTTCTCGGCAAGGTGCTGCGCGTTGATGTTGACTACAACGATAATGGTGCCCCATATAGCATTCCCTCAGACAACCCATTCCTGGGAGAGAGGGAGGCACGACCTGGTAAATGAATTTCCTGTTGGTGTGGAATACTGTGATCATGTCTGGTGACTTTGAAAATAACTGAATGGCACACTTATTACATTATACTAATCTAGCTTAGCTTTTCTCCTGTAATAGATGACTGCTGTGCAGCTGTTTTTCTTATGGCGCAAAGCTAGAAAATGACTGTACACGTTGAGAAATATGTCCTCACAAAGCATGTAATTGTTGTCCTTTCTTACTTTTTCTCCTCCTTCTTTTTTTCTTCTTTTCTCTGCAGAGGTTTATGCCTATGGAGTTCGCAATATGTGGCGTTGCTCCATTGACCGCGGCGACCCCGTTACGCGGGAAGGCAGAGGCAGGATGTTTTGTGGCGATGTGGGCCAGAACAAGTATGAAGAGGTAGACCTCATTATTAAAGGTAGGATAATTGTCATTTGAAGTGAAATTTTGCTTTGTTTGGTGTTAATACTTCTGTTTCTATAGCTTAACAGCTTCAAAGAAGTAGTTTACACTAGAGTAAAATGACAAGTTTTATCCCCATATAATAGCGTCACTATGTTTTCAAAAGAGGACATTAAGTTATACGTAAAAATTACTGCCTGTACAACCAAGTTCCAGAACCAAATTGCTTTTTTCCTAAGTAACTTCACTATGTTAACACTTTTATTTAAAGGAGGAAACTACGGATGGAGAGCCAAAGAAGGATTCAGCTGCTACGATCGGAAGCTCTGTCAAAACTCATCTCTCGGTTAGTCGACTGTCTGGGTCGTTACTTTCTGGTTTATGAACAAACAACACTCAATAAACTAGGTGCGGTCTGTTGTTATGCGTTTGCAGATGACGTCTTGCCGATCTTTGCCTATCCCCACAAGCTGGGCAAGTCTGTGACAGGAGGTTATGTTTACAGAGGTTGTCAGATGCCCAACCTCAACGGACTCTACATCTTCGGGGATTTCATGAGCGGGTGTGTGTTTGTAAAATCAAATTTGCAAATGTGTGTATTCAGGACAATAAAAACACAAACAACACTTTCTTTGTCTTAGGGCATATGGTCAGTGTGGGTGAACACCTACTCTACTGTGTGAAGCTTTTAGACCATAGATACTGCTGAATATGCATTTACATTAAATGTATCTCTGTTTCTGTTTAGGCGTCTGATGTCTCTTAGGGAGAATGTTACCACAGGAGAATGGCAGTACAATGAAATCTGCATGGGAAGAGACAAGACCTGCAGATTCCCCAAACTTATTAACAGTTACTATAAATACATCATCTCGTTTGCTGAAGATGAAGCAGGTAATGCGTGGGTCTGTGTGTTTATGTATTGTTACCATGCATCTCTTTGCTACAGTTACACAGAAAAGATCAACTTTAGTTCCAGTCACACAGGCCTAGAACCTATTTGTAGGCTTTTGTGTGCATAACATGGAAGGAAAGAATTATTGCTAACTAGTGCACATATAGTGTTATCATGAGTACCAATATACAAAATTACTGGTGTCATTGTTAGTAATATTAAATTACTTGTAAACTAGTTCGATCATTTAGGAGATGTTTAGGTTTCAGATTCAATCTGTTGTGAATATCAGCATTCTCATGCTGATATTATGAGAACTGTTACACAAATTCTGCTTATTTAAAAAAAAACTTCTCTTCTTTCTCTGATGATGTCAGGGAGCATATTGAAAATAAAAAGGTTAAAGCAAAGTTTAAAATATTTTTCACTAGAGTAGTGTTTTGTAACCTATTTGGTTCTTTGTTCTTTTTGTCTCCCTTTTTTCTCTTTTGCTATTTTTATACCTCTCCTCTTTTATTTCTTGGTCTTCCTCCATTTGCTGTCATTATAAATATTTCCCTCTGTTCCTGTTTTTCTTCCTGCTGTTTCAAATCTTTTTATCTATTTTTCTTTCCTTTTTTTCATCTTTTCTGGACCAGCTGTTCTCTTCTTTCCATATTTTTATTTTTAATCTTCCTCTTTGTCTTTTATGTTCAACTATTTCTGTCTGCTGCACTCTTTCTGCATTTCCTCTGTGAATTTTTCCAGGTGAACTGTATTTCTTAGCCACAGGAGTCCCGAGCGCCACATCCAGAAGAGGGGTTATCTACAAAATAGTGGACCCTTCCAGGTGACTTGCCAACACATTACTTCAGCAATAAATAAATATTCCTTATATAGTACCTATGTCAACGTGTGGGTTTAAAGTCAAAATGTGTTGTCAAGAGTTCAGCTGTGAGAGTAAATTTCACTCAAAAAAAATCCATTAATAGGACTATGATGGAGGATGGATGTTCTGTGATGCTTATGAACTATCCAGTACTGTGCAATAGTCCTGAGACACCCCTCATTTCTTTATATTTTCCTGGGGAAATGGGAAGTAGGTGCAGTGATTTCTGGAAGTGCACTAAATGCAATAAAAATAATTAAACTGCAATAAATTGAAATGCAGTATGCAGGGCAAAAACAGAGTTTGTACACTTCTAATAAGCTTGAAGAGCAATATTTGGTATGACTACTTTTATACTTTGACACAGCCCAAACTCTCTTATTAAG
Source organism: Bujurquina vittata (assembly GCA_015106715.1). Classification (NCBI taxonomy): domain Eukaryota; kingdom Metazoa; phylum Chordata; class Actinopteri; order Cichliformes; family Cichlidae; genus Bujurquina; species Bujurquina vittata. The sequence goes on along the minus strand of VUQK01023738.1, from coordinate 18,748 downwards.
CTTTCTTGTCATTTCTTTAAGTAGTCTTCAGGAGGAAAAGCTCTTCTTTGGATGTTGGCTGTCTTGTGTTCTGTTCTTGGTCAAGATGATCCAAATACTTCAGCAATTTTGCGATCTGGGCTGTGGGTATGTCATGATCATGGGTCTTTTGTCCAGTGGTTTGTGTTTTTTGGTCTTTGAAGTTCTGTTATTTGTAGACGTCTTCAGTTTGAAAATCGTTTCCCTTTGGTTTAGAGTCCTCATCAGATTTTTCTGTTTAGTTATTTCTTAGTTCTGGCCTTTTGAGTTTGTTATGTACTTAGTAAAAGACTTCAATACAATGATTTTCTATGTTTTCTATGTTCTGCAGTTTCAGTTTTCCATGCCTTCCCTATTATACCAGTTCCCTGTCTCATGTGGTTCAGTTTTGCTTCCCTTGTCTTATTAGTTGGATTCAGTTCAATTTTTCTCCCCAGCTGTCTCAACTGTCCCCAGGAACTTGTGTATGTGTTCATGATCTCAGTTTTCCTCAGTTCTTTGGCGCATCCTCCTCTCGTGCTGTGTGCTCCCTAATTCTTTTTTCCTCCCTTTTGTCTCTGAATTTTGGTATTCTTTGCCCCAGTTCTGCCATGGTTTTGTATTTGGTGTTTGTCAGTTTGTCTGGCTCCACATTTGGGCCCTACTCTGCCTGCCACACCGCTGTTCCTTGACGGGAGAGGCCAATTCATGACTGATAGTGTTCCACTCTGTGTTTTTCTATCCAGGTATCGTTTTACTGCATTGGCTGAAATGCAGCCCTAAACCATGACAGAGCCTCCACCGTGTTTTTCAGATGGCTCTATACACTCACAGTACCTCTCTCTTGACTGCCTCTGTGCATACTGATGATTTTAAATTCATCCTTCAATAAGACCTACTGGCACTGATTGGCACTGATTTTCAGTCCAGTTCTTGTGTAATTTGGCATACTGTACCTCAGCCTTTTCTCCGTTTCCCTTCCATAAGAATGGCTTCTTAACAGCCACCCATCCACTGAGGCTGTTCTTGGACAGTAGATGGATCAACTGAAGGCCAAATGTATCTCTTACATCCCTATTTCCTATTTCTTAAGGACATCATTTTCAGTGATGTCATCTACTGTAGATAGTTTTTTAGGCCTGCGCCTTCTTCTTTTGTCCACCAACTGTCCACTTTCCTCACATTTTTAAGGACACATTTCACGACATTCCAAGTTTTCAGCTAATAGCACTCTGGGAATGGCCTTTTGTCACAAAAATACCATTATATGCTTGTCAAACTGTTATTTTGGGTGTTTTTCATAGATTAAATTAACAACATGGGGAACAGATATTTAGTAACAAAATGCCCAAAGATACAATATAAAAATTGGTTCTTTGCTAAGTTTTCTGTTACAGTATGTGTAGACCCTTGAAATAGGTCCCTCTTTTTTTTTAAGCTTGAAGGATTTACAGGTCAGTGTTAAGCGAGTTACCAAACAAAAAGAGTTCCTCTGAAAATGGTCAGGTACAAGGACTGGTATGAAAATGAGTGAAAAAGCAGTCAATGTCCAAAGAAAAATTGAAAACGCCTCAGAAAGCCTAGAGAACAATAGCTTGAGACCACTTTTAAAAAATTACAATAAAGTCTGGCTCCTTGGAAGCAAGTATAAAGGAATAAGAGGTGTCTAATGGTTTTTGCACAGTGCTGTACCTAAATGAATGACAAAGCCTCGCTGATATTTAATCTTCAAGGACAGTGATAACTAGTCCATTATAACATATAATTATCATTATTTTGCCACCCATTTCTTTGGCATGCGCTACGTTCTTTTTTTGGGCTTTTATGTGATATGGATGAAGATATTTTTCAAAACAAAAGCAGAAAACTCTCCATGTTAAACAATACTTATGTAGAGCATCTGGCACCACCAGCCTTCTGACTGTCCCCCTCTAGCTAATCCTTACATAAGTTACCTAATTAAGCTTAACTCATTTCAGCATTCTTGCTGCTTTTCTCTGCTCCCTGTTTCACCATGCATGTGAGTACAATACATGGTGGAACAGAGAGCAGAGGAGAAAAGAAGTACAGATTCTCAATGGGAAGCTTAAAATCAGTTGCTAAATCAACTGCTAAATTAACAATATCACCTGATGTATCTGCCCAAAAGATTTACCAAAATTAAAGTACATACAATGTACTTTAATTGACACACTAAAATTAAAGTGGAAGCCACTAAACACCAAATAAACCCTCATTAGCTCTATATATGTTTATAGTGCCTGTTACTTATTGCATGTGTGTTAATTTGATCTCTCCTGACCACAGGAGAGCACCACCAGGAAAATGTAGCGTCAAACCATCACCTCTTAAGATAAAGGGAAAACTAATTCATTTCCACCCAAAAGAAGGTAAACAAAGTCTTAAAGTAGTTTTTCTTTCTTTAACTTCCTCGTTACTCTCTTACAATTTTCTTTTTCTGTTTTTGTTTCTCTTTGTAGAGATACCAACCTCTCATTATTTGTAATATATAGTTATACAGTATATACATACAGTATATTTTGATGCAAGAATAATTATTTCAAGCTCTGAGTTCACCTCACATATTGTCTTGTTCTTACTGAATATGTGGTTGGGCAGGTCTACAGCAGTAAACTAACTTTCACCCTTATCAATAACACTTTCAGGTTATTTCATTCTTTTCTTGTTTGCAGAGTTTGTAATCAACAAGAAACCAACCACCACAGCTGTTCCTACGATGACGACGACGACGACCACTACAAAACCTACAACAACTAAAAAGAAGACAAGAATAGTAATAAAAAAACCTCCAATGCCAACAAGAAAAACGCCAAAGCCACCGCCAACGGCAGCAACAGCAAGAAAAACAACAAGACAGACAGCATTACCAGCAACAACACCAGCTATTAAAACAACAACAAAAGCAGCCTCAACCACAACAGTAAAGCCAAGAACTGTCCAGATGGCAGCAACAACTCCTGCCACTACTTCATCCACTGGTAGGCCTGCTGGTGTAACTGTTTATCAAGCTAGCCCCACTGATTACCCAACTTCTAGCCAAACTATTAACCCAACCACTAACTTTACTGTCAAAACTAATGATAAATCCACAAAGCTGGTTCATACCTTGGCACGAGGAGAAGCCAGCAGCACCAAGACTGGTGGTTTCTTCTTCTGCACGCTGTTGTTTTACATTTTCACACCTTAGTTGCTAAATTAATGTTTGCTATTTTCTAGGTAAAAATATTTGCAATTTAGGATTAATCGCTAATTAGCTTAGCTTTGCATTTTCATAAAATCACACCCGTTTGGAATAAAGTAGCTATAAAAACTATGCAGGCTTTCTAATGATTAAAAATGATCAGCCCAGTCTACTAAAAGTCACATTGCTTTATAATTTAATTATATTTTTATTATTTTTTCAAGGTTGTCTTTTTTCTTTAACAAAATATTTTACAAATGAATTTTTTAAGCCTTCAAATGATTTTCACTTTCTAATATGTGACTGGTTGTCTGAACTGACTGGCAGTAGTGATGTAAGAACAAAACCAACAGCTACAATTTATTTGTGTTGAACTGAAACATATTTGTGAAGTATCACAAACAAACATGATCCAGAAAGAGATAGGCTTAGAAATAAATTTAGCCTGAGCATAATTTTTATGAGGCAGGGCTTAAATTATGAATATTTAAATGTAAAGTAAATGTATATGAAATTATTTAAACAGTATGATAAATATGGCCACATTTTCCCCACTGTGACAATACTGTAGTGTACTTGGTAAAAAAAAAATATCTGTTAAAAAAAGGTGACTTTAGGTGAATTTATTTATGTGTCTGTCAGTCTTTGCAGTTCTGCAAAGTCTGTGCCCTGGAGGAGAACAAATTATGGCGAATGGAAAATAATTAACATAACAATTGCATTATTAAATTAAATGCTAGAAAATTGTTGGAAATTTCTCTTGAATTATAAGAGTTTACTGTCTGACCATCACGGCTTGGTTTTTTATTATAAGTCATTTGCATTTGCAATGTTTTTCAAACTCAGGTATAGTGGAATTAACTGAATTGGCTTTTAATGCAAAATTAAGACCTGCTAACATGCTCTTCTTTGGCTGGTTCAAGAAGCTAATGCAGGATAAATGGTACCTATTTATGCGTCAGGTTTTTTCACTGTTTTAATTTAAATCGGGTGTTTTGGCATAATTTATTATGAATAAATTGTTCTGCATCAGCCTCAGTTTGGACATTCATCCTTGTGTGTATGTGTCTACGTCCTTCCTTTGTGATATATATATATATATATTTTACCTTAGTGTACTAAAGCAGTTGTTAAACATTTTGGGAAATTTACTTGTTCTTTTTATTGAAAATAAGCTGGTGAGATTAATGCTGTTTGTCTATTCAATAAAGACATCAGCTTGCAGCAAGTTAGCTGAGTTTAAAATAAAGATTGCAAAAAGATACCACAATATTGCTACCTGTACTGCTAAAGCTCACATGTTCACATTATATCTAATTTCTTTACATACATATATACAAAAGTAAAACAAAATATTAGTAGTTTTCTATGTATAGCATGTATAATATTTTTTGTCTGAATACAGAAATGTGGTAAATGTGTTTACTCTTTATTTAAATGTTATGGAGCAGATAATGTCTTACATAGCTTGCTGGGTTGCTAACTTTGCACATAACCCCATTCGCAGTGGGCTGACCAGCTGCTAAAGTAGCCTCCTATTTATGCGATTCTCATCTAATTCTTAGTAACAAAGCAAGTTCTGTTTCCCAAAATGTCAAACAGTTTTTTTTAAATATTAAAAATTGTTTTAGCTCATTTACCTCATCAAACTACATGTAATCAAATAAAGAGGGTGATTCTGTCTCTCCATCAGGTTATCGCACAACCTCCACGACTGCAGACTCATCTAGGATTGCAAAAACCACAATCATCACCACCCCTTCAACATGGAGACATGGGAAACCCCTTCAGTACCCCTCTAGTACCACCTCACAGTATTTTAAACCACAACCCCTTACTACTCCATCCACAAAATTGCTGAAACGGCCCCTTGTGACTTTGGTTTCTACACACTATCTAAATTATCCTGACCACAGGATGACCACAACATGGCCACCATACTCCAGCCAGACGCCCTCTGTATCATCCTACAGGCCCCAGAGACCACTAATCAACACTACACTGCTTAAAACACAGGAAGAGGAGCTGAGGCTTGGAGAGAAGCTGGAAAGTGCTGGAGAGGGCAACCAAGTATATAAGAGGCCTAGAGGACGGGGTAGAGGTCGTGGTGACAAGAGAGGAAGAGGAGGGAGAAGGCTGCGGGCTGGCTCAGTGCGACTTGTAAGTGTCGATGGTTTGTCAGATCGAGGCAGAGTGGAGATTTTCATCCGCGGCCAATGGGGTACAGTGTGCGATGACCTTTTCACCAGCAAGGCAGGTACCGTCGTGTGTCGTCAGCTTGGCTTCTCAACTGCTCTGGCAGTGATGAAGAGGGCTACCCTGGGGGAGGCGGACAGCAGTGTTAGGATACTGTTGGATGATGTGGAGTGTGAGGGTGGGGAGAGCTCACTGCTAGAGTGCAAGAGGTCCAGGGTTGGGAAACACAACTGCTCTCATGCAGAAGATGTAGGGGTGATCTGTGGTTAGCAAAGAGCAGTTAAAAGTAAAAGGAAAGCCTTGGAAGAACTGGAAAGACATATGGTACTATCACACACAGGCAGTGAATGTATAAAAGATTATTAGGGTCAACGCATTTTTGAGGATAGCTTTTGGTGTGATAACAATTTTTTTATAATTTGTATTATTTTGCTTTTGCATTTGTGTATCTTAACCCCCCCACCCAAAAAAAAAAACATTCTATTCATCTCAGAAAGAAGTGTGAAGGAAGCGCATGTCCCTTCATCAATCTTTCACAGGCTTTGTGTGATCTAAATGCAAGTATCTTCCCCTAAGCTCAGTCCACAGCTGTAAAGATAATAATCATCCACACATTTGAACAATGATGATTATAGTAAACAACAACATAGTACCTAAGCCATAATTACATAAATACAGTGGTTACCTCTCATAAAAGGGAATCTTTTTTTCTCCAACTCTTTCATTTTTAACCCCTTGTAAGTGTGGTCTTTAGATAAAAATGGGAATAAAATACAATTTTTCGACAAATCTTTAGTACTCAGCAGTTATGACGGTTTCATAATGTTCATGATACAAATTGTTATCAAGGCAAAAACTAAAGTGGATTGAGTTTTGGAGGAACCTTAATGACAATTTTAGGTAATTATAAAAAAAAAACAACATCAGTTGTGAGAATCCATATTTTTTTAATGTATAATTTTAGTAGATTGATTTTCTATAGCAGATTTTAAATAATTTGCACGTTGATACATGTTGAATGTAGTTTTAAGATGCAAAAATATCTTTAACCAGGAAATGCTGGACATTCTGTACACTGAATGTAATGTTTCCAGGTATACAGAAAGAGTTTTAAAGGCACAGGGGGCCTGTGATATAAATAAAGTTTGATGCAAAATGATTTTCTTCTAAGTCTCATTTGCTTTGTTGTGTTAAATTTGCGACTGATGACGATCGTGTGTATCTTTTGCCAGAGATTTTCAGAAACATCATCTAAATGTGAAATTTCTGAAACAGATTACAGAACATTGATTTTTCCCGACTTTCAGATTAGACAGGAATTAAAAGGAAAATTTCTGATGCTGGAGAGCAATACTCACTGACATCCAGACATTTTATGGCCAGAACATCCGAGATGCATATGATGCAGGAATAATGAAGAATCCCATAATGCAAGTATTTTCTATTTAACACATTGGTTTAGAGATGATACCTTAGAGGCAGTAAAAGAAATTACAACAGGATCTGAAACAGAATTTAGCTTTGGGCGTGAAGCGTTCCAGCTGTCCAGCCTTTTTATTTTCAGGGCTATCAGCAGAAGGAAAAACTGATGAGTTGATGAGTTACATTCAGTGAGCTGGAAGGCGCCACATGTCAACATTGTCTTTACATTTCAAAAGTTCTAATCAAATAAAATTCAGCTTAGTTTGCTTTCCTTATTTTGAATTCATTCATTCTCACTCTAAACATTTGTGTAATCATAAAAAAAGCAAATAGCTGTGTCACGACCATATGAAAGTCAGTAGAGTGTAAAACAGGCATTATTGCAAAAGTATGATATTAACAAACGAACAGATGGCTGAATGGACAGAGGGAAGCAGTGATTGGGCAAATTAAGGAGTAAATGAGTCTAGAATAAAAAAAAAGAAATAATACACCATCTTGTGTTGCCTTGACCTCTGTGGATGTAAGTTTCCTCATTCTTCCCCATCATAATGTAAAATTTAAAAATCTTCTCAGAGTAAAAATTATGATTCCAAACAACATTTTTAAAACTGGGTTAGCCTGAGTGTTTATGTTCAATACTGAACTGGCTTTATTGGCACATTTGCTTTTCTGGGTGAAGATTAGAATTAATCAGAGTATAAATGAACCATGCATCCAAATATCAATATATATATAGAGAGAGAGATTTCAGTTCATTTTGACATGAAAGCGTTACACAGTTGCTGCAGATTTGTCGCTGCACATCCATGATGAGAATCTCCTGTTTCACCACATCCCAAAGGTGCTCTGTTGGATTGAGATCTTGTGACTGTGGAGGCCATTTGAGTACAGTGAACTCATTGTCATACTCAGGAAACCAGTTTGAGATGATTTTAGCTTTGACGCCGTGTTATCCTGCTGGAAGCAGCCATCATATAGGGTCATAAAGGGATGGACATGGTCAGCAATAATACTGAGGCAGTCTGCTGTGTACTCTGTTGTGCTAGGTTGTTATTAAGGGGTGCACACCATGGCAAGAAAATATGCTCAACAGTTATCGGCGTTATTAGGCTCAACAACATTTTTCCTTCTGTTGTCTGATTTTCGTGAGTCTGTGTGAATTGTAGCCTGAGATTTCTTCCCCGATATTCTTTCTTATCTGACAGAAGTGCTACCTGGTGTGGTCTTTTGCTGCTGTAGCCCATCTACTTCAACTGGAAGGTTGCAGGTTCAAGCCCTGTCCATGTGCTGCGTTGTGTCCTTGGACAAGACACTTAAACCACATTGCCTAACGGTAGTGCCGGTCTCTGGCTGCATGACCGCAGATGCTCGTCTCTGGAATGCTCATTTCGTTGTGTGCCTTGTGTGTACAATGAGTTGAATCTAACATCTAATCTATAAGCAGTCTGGCCATTCATCTCTGACCTCTGACATCAACAAGGCACCCAGAAAACTGCCGCTCACTGGATATTTTCTCTTTTATAGACCATTTTTTGTAAACCCTAGAAATGGTTGTGTGGAAAAATCCCAGTAGATCAACAGTTTCTGAAATACTCAGAACAGCCCAACAACTGTCCCATGTTCAAAGTCACTTAAATCACTTTTCTTCCTCATTCTGTTACTCAGTTTGAATTTCAGAAGGTCTTGATCATATAGACATGCTTAAATGCAGTGAGTCGCTGCCACGTGATTGGCTGATTAGATATTTGCATTAACGAGCAGTTAAAATGTTGTATAACTGGCCAGTGGATACAACCAGGTCTACATAAAATGTATTTAAAAACCCTTTGAACATTTTCTCTTCACTACTAAAAATAACATAAAAATACTATCAGCAGAAAATGTTTTGAATACTGTAATTTTTTAAAATATTCAGTTCAAACCATTAACCAGAGTTGTATAATGTTTACTTGAGAATTGTACTGCCTTGAATTTTAATAAAAACATGTTGTAATAAATAAAATGGAATTAGCCCTCTTTTCTTGATAAGTATTTTTTAAGCAGCACACCAGAAGCAGATTTCTTGAAATTTACATCAAATTTCACTAAATCTGACTTTTCCTTCCAGACCACAGGGAGGCAGCAGTGTATTATTTTATAGTCACGGACAACTGTGGAGGGAGCAGCACATGATGCCATCCACATTCCCTCATTATCTATCTCCTTAGCTTGAACTGTCACACAGCTGTTAAAAAATGAATAAATTTGAGGCTGTTGCTCTTTATTTATTTTTTTTTCTCAGTAGAACAATTTTCAATCTAAACCAATCCATCACCTAATAAACTCACGCAGAGATGCATGACAGAGACAAACTCAAGCCATGAATTCCAAAAATCATCAGAGGCCCTCAGAGCACAGTGATGGCACATTAATTAATTTATCCATATAGCTAGTTCACCTTGTCTTCAGTCTGCGCTAGTTTCTCACATCATCACTCATATCTGTCCTCCAAAGACTGTCTGCATCCTGCCCTCTAGACCGTGACAGCAGCACTTTGCAAGAATAAAGGTCTGTCTCTGTAAAGCAAGGCGGCGGTGCTGGTGTTGTAATAGATTATCTCATAAATAAAGATTGTGTAAAGACTCACAATGCCACTGAAATGCATGTTGTGGTGAACCAACTAAAAATGGCAATAGGATGATATTAATGGCAGAGAGATTAATATCAGTATGCAGGCAAGCATAGGTTGAGAGTGATTGTCTTCCTTGTTTTAGTGATTGCACCATTGCAGGCTTACAATTAAAATCCTTATAGGTCTCTCTCTCTCTCTCTCTCTCTCTCTCCCTGCCTTTAGGCTTGCTGGCCACATCTGCTTGCAATGCTCTATACCGTGTCGGCTAAAGCCTCAGGGGAGACATTGTTTCAAACACAAGATTTCTGTCTTATTTACCCAAGCAAGGTGACAGAACACACTCTCGGCTACGGCCTCGGGAAGGAGTCTTAGATGCAAGACAGTCATAACCATTCACACCAGAGCAGCTCCACTTAAGGAGAGCACAAAGTCATGTTCAAGCATACAAACATAGAGTGCTCCTGTGATCTCAGAGGTAACCCTAAGAGGCCAAAATGAGCCAGTAATGCACTGCACTGAGGCTTACGTTCATTATTATTTTACATTACATAAATCATCCACTAATTGCAAGAAGAGCTGTGACTCAAACTTCACAGCAAGAAATGCTTTGTTACAGAGCACCCTGTAGCCCTAAATATCAACACAAGGGAGAGCTACAGCCCTTGTGCAGTTTATCATCGCTTGTCTGCTGCTGACCCAGATTTACAGGAGGGGGAACCACATGTGCACCTGTGTGTAAAACTGCACATAGTGGTGCAAATGGGATCATGTATATTACATTTTTTGAACATTCATTTGCACAACGTGTTTTCAGACTTAAGATGATAGCAATTTCTCTGTTTTTCAAGAAACTTAAAGAAGTCCAGTCACCTTTTTTCAAGCTGTCAGTGTGTACAGTAAAAGCGTGTGCATACAGGATCTTCTTTGTGTGACTTTAACTATGCTGTAAAGAAGATAATTAAGAGGGGCACTGGATTAAAAAAGGGCAGAGAGAAGGAAAGAAGTAAATGATAGAGCGTGATGATAATCTTTGCCAGCAGCCGATTTAACCGTGACATTAATTATCTCTAATGGATCTATGTCTTATTAAGAGGATAGATATCGGATTGGACTGAAAGTAATGGATAGGATGTCCTATCGATCTACAGTAAGTCACTCCAACAGGAAAAAAGAGGATGATGTAAAGATCACTGCAGAGAAAAACCTCATAGACTTGGAAAGCAACAAAACAAAGTTTTCTCCATTAATTACATACCCTTTCTTAATACATATACACATAATATATGATTTTATACACATATACATTTTATTACATTTTTTAAAAAGACATAATGTAAAAAAACATAACTGAAATAAGAGGGAGACAAAGCAGGAAAGGACTGAACTGGAAATGCTGAATTAAGTAGCCTGAGGTTTCACAAGGGGCTGTAAAGATACACTGCTCAGAAACATGCAAGCATTCACATAATGCATGCATGAGCACACACGCACACACACACACACACGCACACACACACACACACACACACACACACACACACACACACACACACACACACACACACACACACACACACACACACACACACACACACACATCCCCCGGTGTCTAGGGAAAATATATATGCAATGACCACTTAGCAAGTGGTTGCTGGCTGTTGCCTGGTGAAATCAGTT